>JAGFPH010003174.1:54481-65865 GCA_018207615.1 Philaenus spumarius | reverse complement strand
GTGAATCAAAGTAAGGTGGAGCATAAGGTATTATTCTACGTTGAAGTAGGTGAGATATGTTATGGAGAGTTTAGGTGAATGGTGATTTTATTATTGAAGTAAGGCAATAGGCCTAAGAGGTGTTTAAATGATTTAAGGTATTATATGAGCGACGACTTTTGGTGTTAAGGTGAATAGATGAAGGAGAGATATTAATGATTGTTGAATAATCCACATATAGCATTTTATTTTTGATTTAAAAACATAATTTTTTTTATTTTTTGGAAATTTTACCGAACCTCATTTTTTTTTAACACTTTACACTTAGAAATATTTTTATTTCTTGTAACCTTCCGTTACAAATATTGGACACATATTACACAAGAACTTTGTTGAGATTGAAAACCAATCTCATTTTTTGGATACAAACAAAAATTATAGAAACTACACTTGATTAAGGCTCAAAGAAGGTTCAAATTTCAGCTTCTAAATGCGGCAAAGTAAGGGTTATAAGCTAAAAGCCAAGTTTTCAGGAAAACAACGCATTCACTAAACAACGTTGAACACGTTACTAATAGAGTAAACATAAAAAACACAATTGAAAATGAATTTTACTAAAAACAAAGAGCATTATTTAAAGATGGGTCTCACTTTTATGGTAATTTAAAGACATTGAATCTGTTAGACAATAACTACGTACTTAAAATTAATCTCTAGCCATGCAAGCAAGGAAAAAAAGCACACACCAAGCAGTAACAACATTAATATTAACACAAATCTTACAACTAACCATGGAAATGCATTGGTTCGACTTGAGTAGACATGGAGTTACTATGAGGTCGCTTTTGTGGGGACATTCTTACTTCTGAAAACAATTGTCTAGTTAAAAATAACACATCTTCAACAAGAGTACATTTAATATTATATGTTCAAAGCGATCTACACAGTTACTTTTGAAAATAGGATTTAAGTTGTACTGAGGTTTTTTATACACTTTTAACCCTCTATCAGGAGTGATGGTGTTCTGGAACGTCATGGGTTCCAGTTTGGAGGGGAGTGATTTTCTAAAACCTGGAAATGCCGAAAATATTAAGAAAACAATTTCTCTGAATTCATGAAACCTCAAACATAAATCATTTAATATGATACAAAACAAAATAAAACGGGCAAATTTTAAATAAATAACTTACGTAAATTATTTAAAATTGTTTATACTTTCCTATATACACAACATCACATTAAAATCAGCGCCCTGATAGGTTGTGTCCTTCTACTTTTGTTGGTTTATCATGGGTAGCATCGCTTTTGAAATTTCCTTGTTTGTTGGAAGCGGCTGAGGTCTCGTCAGACGCATTGGATGTTCATTGCCGTTTGCTACTACAGTACACTCGCAAACCAAATTTTTTCATCGATTTGACCAACAAAATATTTTTTTGATATTAAATCCAACCATAAAAAACTCATTAATACCTAATTTTTAGGAGATGTAGGCCTATCCATCAGTTCTAGTTTACACTCGTTATCGCTTTGTTCTAGGTTGCTTACACCACTAGAGAATTCTTCGTCGATGGAAGTAGAATCATCTTCAACAATCCTAACATTAAGCAACAATTACAATAGGAGACCCCCTTCTATCCCTTCGTGACTCACATTGTTTGCCTCAGTTCAGCTTTGTCGCAAAGTATAACCGTTTGTGATAGGCGTTATTGCATTGTTTTTTTTTTATTTGAGTGATTTTATAGTTTTGTGAGTTGTTAAATTCTATTTACTTTAGGGCAATTTTATTTTATTACTGTATACAATACTAGTGTTGTAATAGCGAGCACAAGTTCAAAACGTAAGCATAAAAAAAACATTAAATTTATCTGATTATAGGAACTCATTAAAAGTTATGATCATGGTGAAACGCCAACGTTGATATGTAAATCGTACGACATAGGCCGAGCAATCTTCAATGTGTTAATACTGTACTGTATGTAGGCTGTATCTTTCATTTTCTAATTCACAATTAATGTTTTTTACGCTGTACAAGTACATAAATTTTGTCATGACTCCTTTGTGCTCAATAGGTAAAATTAATTGATTAACCTACTGTCCTAAATTGTTTTACATATGAAAATTACAGCAATTCAATAACTTACTGCTAATCTTGGCCATTTAAAAAATCACTTTCGACAATCCAGTTACTTTCGGTAATCCGACACCATCTCGGTCCCATACCTGTCGGATTATCAAGAGTCAACTGTACTGGTTTTGGGACAATAGCCTTTTCTTTTCTTAGTATGTGATGCATCTCAAATATCTGTCTCGGAATAACTTTTATAATTTAGGAGCTATACAATTGTATGCCAAATACACACGTAGGCATAAACCCGACGTTCGATCTAACCAATAAAATATACAGTAAGAATAGGCCTAAATGGCGACCATTCCGATTTCAAACAACAAATATAAATCAGCATATTTTCCTGCGAATTAATGCCCAAACACCTGTGGTGTTCTACCAGAGTACAGATGATGGGTTTATCAATTTTACCCAGGAAATAGTGCTCAAACACCTGTGCCAGATGATTGGCTATAAGGTAGTTTTGTAACAGCAAACCATGCCTTCTAACGCCTTTCTCTCGATAAAGGGTGCACCAATCCCTTTCCCGCTCAGACATTCCACTGACCTCGTATCAAAAATATTTCATGTAAAGTGTTTTAAAAATGAATAGAAGTGGTGAGGCTGGCAAAACATTGCAAATGATGTTACAGAACGTCACCACTTCTTTACATGATTTTCTAGAACAACATTACTATTTTAGTGCAATATGCCACACTGTATATTCTCATTTAGGGTTAAAATCTTTGTACGGGGATTTCAAAATGAATATTAGGGTTTTAGCCTTTGTAGTATTTATTACATTTAATACCCGACATATTCCATCCATGCTGTAGAAGTTACACAAGAGCCATTTTGAAATAATTGTAAGACTCTTTTTGTATCTAACTTATCTTCCCAAGGTTCCAAATGGTTGATATAGGAATAAAGTTATTCATTGACAGAAAAAAAAACATGATCTACACGTGTGTGTATAAATAATTGCAGTGCTTTCTAATATTACAGCAAGAATAATAATTCTACACTGCTTATTGAATGAAACATCTGTCTACTTCAACATCTGTGCCTAAAATATACTTTTGATGTACTTTATGTTTTATCTAAGATAGTGCAGGCTAAACTATATATTGCATATAATTTAGGATTACTAAAAAACTTTTACGGTAGATATAAAATTTAAATATTGTAACTATAAAAATAAAAATAAAGAATACTAAAATAAACTTACCAGGATCAATTGTTTCCACAGTAGTGACAACATCTTCAGGTTTATCTTCTACATCAGCTGTTTGCAAGTCTTTGTGTTTAGGACTATCGACTTCACTTTCTTTCGCTACGATCTCATTTTCTTTTTCACCTTCACTATAAACAATACCAGAGATCGTTTCAACAGGAGTCGTAACGGTTTCGACAAGAACGTTCTCCGCACTAGATTTATCCTCGTTACCGGTATCGGATTGATCGTCATCAGCATCAATCGTTTTGGACGGAAGTTGTACGCTTTCCGATACGGGCAGTTCACTCTCGCTCGGTAGAACTGCGGAACCCGTTTCTTCTAATTTTTCACAACCACTTAAATCGGTTTCATTTGAGCAACTATTACTAACAACTTTTAACACAACCTCGTCGTCTTTATCACTATCGGCGAGTTCGATCGGCTCGCCGACACTTTCACCCTGGACGGAATCTTGTAAATTTTCGGAGACACTTTGCGGTATTTCTTCGGCGTCGACTTCCCTTTCAGTAGGGGTCAAATACGCTTCGGAATTATCACTATCGACGATCTCACGTTCGATAAGTTTTGAGACGTCACTATGCGAAACCACTTCACTATTATCGACCTCTACACTTAAAGTACTTTCTAGAACTGATTCTACTTTAACTTCTTCGCTAAAATCACCTCCGGAATTATTTTCAGAATTAATAACACTAATAAATTTAACTTCTTCACTGTCTTCATCTTTTTCAACTATATTTTCATTTGCTTCTACTTCGGTAGTAACAATCTCTTCATCAATGTCTTTATGTTCTTCAATATTTTCATTAGGTTCTTCCTGATTAATCTCTAACTGATCCACCGCATGTTGTGGAGATGTTGACTGAATAGAAGAGATATCTATTGGTTGTTCTTGGGTGGAAACTTCGTCGTCTAAGTTGGAATCTGGGTTCTCTTCTTGAGTGTGTACAGTGTCTTCCAGTGCTGGACTTACTGATGTTGACAACTCTGGTGTCGTTTCTAATTCACAGTTACAAATTGCATCTGCATCTCTTACGCTTTCATCGTCTTTTTCAACATCTGGCACCTGAAAGCAAACAATATATTTTAAACTCATGCACTTTAAACAAGTTTAGGAGAAAAAAAAAAGGTATCCTTATATATAATATGTGAAGCAGTTTTTTGTGAACATAACTCCTCTGGACCAAAAAACTTTTTTGTGAACTTATTTCTGGACCAAATTTAATGTTTCAGTTGTCAAAAAATTCGTCTCATTTCGAAGTTGTGCATTAAGGTTTTAGATGTCAAAAATTCTTATCCTTAATGGCGTGAGCTGATCTCAAAAGTCGGGTTTTCCCCACAAGATTAACATGGAATGAATTTAAAAACCATTTCTATACAAAACAGCTGTTTATAATAAGAAAAAACTAATCCAGCTGCTTTCATGGATGCAAATAATTATGTTTATAGTAATAATAATAATAATAATTTGAAAACTATTTCTATACAAAACAGCTGATTATAATAAGAAAAAACTAATCCAGCTGCTTTCATGGATGCAAATAATTATGTTTATAGTAATAATAATGTTTTTAACAATAATTAACAACCATTTCTATACAAAACAGCTGTTTACAAAAGAAAAAACTAATCCAGCTGCTTTCGTGGATGTAAATAATTATGTTTATAGTAATAATAATTTTAAAACCATTTCTGTACAAAACAGCTGTTTATAATACGAAACAAACTAATCCAGCTGCTTTCGTGGAAGTAAATAATGATTTTTAAATAACAGATAATACAGTTGATTCGGATGTCCAGCTTAAAGTACAAAATAATATTTTAAATTAGGCCTATACTGAAACAATATATGTTTCAACACATACAGACCAATAAAAACTTGCGTTAAGGAATTTTAAAATATGAAAAAACTACGTTACATCCTAATTAAAAATAAATAAGACATATAGTAGACCTATTTATTGAAAATGTACAGCAATTGATAGTTAGTAACTTTTTCGTTAGGTTTTTGATTAAATGTACACCTGAGCCTTACTGGTTCTTTTAACCTTTATTATAACTGTTGTTATAAAATAGGCTATACGAAATAATTTGATTTGAACATTTAACATGGTTTACCATCTTAGTTTTGAGGTTATTATTAATCCTACACCTTTATTATAAATAAAACATAACATATGTTTTTAGAAGGTTCCATCGGGGGTTGAAGTGCTGAGCATGCAGGGGTCTCCCCTAGTATATTGTATTATATGCTAGAAGATTAAAGTTATGAATGTCTACAATGAGTAGGCTAGTTTCTTTGAATCAAATTGTGACGCAATATAATTTTGAAACTAGCCCTAACATAAATAACGAGATTAAGTACAGTAAGACCTCGATAACCTGGCACGCTCGGGGATATGGTGATGCTGGATTATCTAGGACTTCCTTTAAAATGGTTTAGTCAGGGAATAAACACAAATGGACACGTAAATTACACGTTGAAACTACGTAACAATAACTGCGTAGAGAGATTGCCACTAACTGATGGGCCTCAGGTAGGGACGGCTCCATTCCCCTCTGTTGTAGGCTTCCGTTAGTCAGTACGTGGTGGGGGTTTGCTATTTTTACTCCAGCTTGTCACAAATTCTTCGAACTGCTTTCACTTCCAAACCGAGCAAAGTGGTTTTAAATCAAACAACGATTTACAAGAAATTCAATGTATCTTTTTCCAAAGACTTCAATTTGTTCAAATAATCTTCATTAAGTGGAATACGTTCAACAAAATACTGTCAGCAACGAAAGTGTTAAGTTGTCCCTTTAACGGGAACGCTTTTAAAGGACGGCGAGAGCACATTGTTTTGAATCGGTTCGATTCTTAGGAGAAATGTTTGTTTTGGACACGTTTATTGAGCAGTAGATTTTTACACTTTTTTTGACGGAGCCAACAGACCGTGTAGACCGGGCCTAAATCATTCAATAATTACAAAAATTGCCATTTATATTGAGTGAAAATTTTCAGGATGATCAATGCCGAACTATCGGGTCTGCCGGATTATCGAGGTCTTACTGTATAGAACCTTTTTTAGTCACAGCAACGAAGGGAATGCTAAAACCCTAAAAGAGATTGGAAAGATGACCATAACAAAGTTAATACCTGGCGATGGTGGGTTATTTTAGCAAAGAAGGCTCTTTGTCATCATTTGACTACTCAGTTATAGTACTCTAGTCCTGGGGTTTTCTTATTTTTAGGTTAGGCAACAACACAAGCCAAGGAATTTAGTTTTAAAGTCTTCATTTGAGAACGAGAGTTGATACGTCGTGTATTATTATGTTATATATTCAAATATTTGAAAAATCAACTGTACAAATATGTACAATGCATCGTTTGAAATAATTTTAAAGAAAACTCTCCACATTTCTTCAACATCAAATAAAACGGTTCATGTTTATTTATTTTTCGAGCAAAGGAAAGCATCCTTGTTATTGTTTACCTCATAGACAGACATAGGTCTCGCTGCCTGCTGTTCCCATCCCGAAATTGTACTAATGGGCCGTTGTTGTCTCAAAGCAGGATCCGTTATATTATCCGACCTTTGTCTTTCGTAGTGTTCGTACATCTGTGCAAACTGTAGTTTAAATTCTTCGTAAGAAACCTGAAAATTATGAATCAGATTTATAAACACTCATTCATTACTTCAGTGGTAGAACAATCAGAATTGTTAATTAGTAATAAAGGATCAAATAATTAATATAATAAGAACTTACCGTCATCAATAGTCATACGTCTTGCTTTTTAAACGACAGCCGTTTCGGCTGTTCAGCCATTATCAAGTTTTTTATTGGAGGACTCACTCCGTTGTGAATGAATACTTAAATATATATTTTTTCACACACTTCTATTACAAACAAAACACTAAATTCACATATTAAAAACTGTCACATATGTCCGGTAGGCCTACTGTCTCGCACTGTACTGAGAAAAAAATATAGGTTTAAGTGTTCGTCGACACAGAGTGACGCCTCCAATAAAAAAGTTGATAATGGCTGAATAGCCGAAACGGCCGTCGTTGAAACAACACGATGACTATTGATGACGATTAGTTCTTATTATATTAATTTATAACAATAGTCGGTATGGCTAAAAAAATTACACAAAATCAAATTACTAACAAATTTTTTGGTGATCAAATTACTAACACAAAATCAGTGTCAATTCAGCCTTGACACTGCTTTTGGCTTTTTGTGGACTATGTATTTTATATTGTATTTTTTGTATATGTATAGATTGTGTAATGGACAACTTTTACATAGCATAAAATGTAGCGTAATTATAGTTTCTGACATGTGTTATAATTTCAGACTCTCGTTACATAAATCAATTTTGTCAAAAGCAACAGAAGATAAATGACATGATTTAATACTCACTTTGGAATGAACGATGGCGAGCGTATCCACCCAAACTCGCCAGCCTCCGTACTCGTGTTTGATTGCATGGTGTAATAGCATACGGAACAAAGAGTAAACCATATCGGAAGTTTTTTGCTCTTCGGTGTTCTTGGGATGGATGTAAGCCATAGCAATCAACCATTCCTGGAAACAAGAAATTACATTTGTAAAGGAATCACAATAAATCTTCTTCACACGAGGAGACAAAATAAACATGGATTATTTTTAATGAAAACAATTTTATAAATGATTTTATTGTTTAGTAAAGGATGTACGAGGGCTATTCAGAAAGTAAGGAAAATTGTAAAAAAAGACTAAGTATAATAAAAACATTTTATTATGTACATCTGAAAGAGTGACTGAAATACTACTTTTACACATAGTCACCAAAGAAATTGAGGCTCTTATCGTAGCGGTGGACAAGCTTTGAAATTCCTTCGTCGTGGAAATCTGCCGCCTGCGATCTTAGAGCCATGCGCACCCGGAGCTCCTCGTTGTCGTCAAAGCGCTGTGTTGCTAGATCAGGACTATAGGGTGGGTGAGGGAAAACCTCCCATTTGAACGAACAAGGGAGTTCTTGAGTGCGGTTTGCCGTATGAGGTCGGGTATTGCCATGCAAAAACAAAATTTTGGACGACAACTCTCCTCGACGTTTGTTTTGAACTTTCCTCCTAAGCTTGCTCAAAGTTTGAAAGTGCTCAGAGTTGCGCCACGTAAGAGAAAATCAATAAGCAGACCATGCCTAACCCAAAACACAGTCGCCATAAGCTTCCTTGCTGACAAGGTTTGCTAACGTTTTCTTGGTTTTTTGGGGATCTTGTGTGCCCCCACTTCATGATCTGTAATTTTGTCTCGCAATTGACGTGCTTTACCCATGTCTCGTCACCTGTTACGATTCGATCCAGTAATGAATCACCATGTGTGTAGCAGGCATCCAGAAATGTTAAAGCTGACCTTTATGGTGGTCTGAAAGCACTTTTGGCACCCAAAATTTGTGGTAGCCTAGCTTTTGAGTGACAATTTCAAACAAAAAAGTCCGTGAAACTTGTGGAAAACTAAGTGAAAAAGCTCCGTTATTATGAAACAGCGGTTTTTCCAAACCTTTTCATCAATTTTAGCGACCAGATCGTTAGACACAATTCTCGGACGTCCACTTTTCTCTTCATCATTGGTTCGGCCATTTTTAAACTGAATGCACAATTTTTGGACGGAACTTTCATTCATTAAGTTGTCTCCATACACTTCTCACAGATGCCGATAAATTGTTATCGGTTTTAGGTTTTTTGCCAACAAAAACCGTATGACAGACCGCACCTCATAACTGGCGGGATTTTCAAATTGCAGCGCACATTTCATTTAAAAAACGGGCAGCGCGGCGGAGATATCCGCGTTGTTACGTATGTACGCCGACTGAGGAGCCTAGCACGCACACACCAAAATATACGGGATCGGCCCGTGCCTAGTGGTGTCAGACGAAAATGTTCCTTACTTTCTGAATAGTCTTCGTACATTTAGAAGATGTTCATTAAATATTGCACGATTTTTATTTTTTGTGGGAGTTTATTAACAAGCGCAACTCCTGCTTGAGAAGGCAGTTTTTTCAACTTTTCAAGTTTGTGCTGCGTAAGTCATCTACCTGCCTGGTATTGTGAACCAAGACATTTTTGACTCTCAATTTCAATTGATTGATACTTAACTAAAGACATCTAGGGAGTGATGAAGCGTAATGGCCTCACCTACATAATATAAGAACTTTCAGGTTCTCTTAGCCTCTCTCACTCCAACTTCAGCTCTTAACCTACGAGAGGTGCCGCTGTTAGGTCAGTTACTTGGCGATGTGTGGTGGCATGCAGAGCTGAGTGCTGATGAGCAGATTTGAGCTGGGGGCTGAGTTCTTAAAACTCAGTTTGTTTAGTACGGCAGGGGCGACTGAAGGTGCAGTCGTTGGTGGGTTGCGCCCCCCTCGTACTTTGTATCCCGAGCACACTACCACCTCACACACGTATACACTCCTTATTGGAGAACATATTTCATTACTCAACGCCTGCTCCGCTGATCCATGCCGGGGCTCCTGGCTCCGGGTGGCCCGCCTCATCTCATGTCCTCCTCGAGGGTACAGTTGATAAAACCGGGGTAGCACACCGGGCTGCCAGATAGTACAGAAGCCCGACTTGTCTCACCAGCTGTTGTTGGCTGCCTCATCATCTGGCGAAAATCTTGGTTTGCGTGCATTGCCAGGTGGTGCCTGGGTAAGGACCGTGTACGTAAACTATAGGGGCTCTTCCGAGGCCACGGGGTTGGTAGCGGGGGTGGGAATTGGGTTGCCTTGGGGTCTGGATCTGCGGCGTGGATCATTGTAGCGGGATCTACTCTCTTACACACACTCACAAACACTTCTCTTACTTTTACCCAGGCCACGGGTGTGGCAAATCATGAACAATGAACTCAGAAAAAGAAATAGGTCTCAACGTGCTGGCGACCGTCGACGAGGAACTTCCTGGTTCCACCGCAACTCAAGTTGCATCGGAGGCTAATGTGCCTCTGATTTCTACCCCTATGGTGACTGAGACAAGTGACTCAGCACATGGGGAAGTACCTTCTGGTACTTGCGGTGTATCGGAGGTGGAGGGCAGTAGTGGGAGTGGTGAAGTCCTCAGTCCGATGCACACAGATAACCCACAGGGCCATAAAGGTCTTGTAAAGCTTTGTGGCGCTGACAAAAAGCGCCTTCGTAAACTCCGCCAGGAGGGCTATGGTGCTGAAGAGGCCCGTGGCATACTCCTGGATAGGAAGAGGGAGCGGTCGGATGGTTCTACACCACCCAATCAATCCCATAAAAGGATGAAAGAAGGGGAAAGCACCCCTGCTCAGGAGTGTAATGCTCCGAGACCCTTTGACTACAGTCAAGCTATCTCTGGTGTTCGTGTGGGTATCCTTCCCTCGGACTTTCCGGAGTCTCTCCTGACCGGGGAGCAAATGCGTTCCGTGCAGGGGGGGATTCTGGATTTGGTCCTGAGGATGCGTAAATCCGCCATCACCCCTAAATTCAATGGCTTTGTAGCTAAGGCTGGCTACTGTATCCTTAGCTGTTCCAATGAAGGAACTGCTAACTGGGTTATGTCCCTAGGGGACACTTTTAAACCCTGGGAAGGAGCTAATCTGCGGATTGTTGGGGAGAAAGATATCCCTAAAGCCCAGATTGCTGTGGCTTACTTCCCACATTGCCCAGAAGACTCCAATGAGAGGATTCTGGGCTTTGTTCAGGCTCAGAATGATGACCTGAATGTAGACAGCTGGAGGGTGGTCAGGAAGGCTGTTAAAGGGCCTACAACTGAACTTACCCTCAGTATAGACCATATGTCGGCGAAAACAATTAGATCACTTGGTTTTCGCCTTAGCTTCAAATTTGGAAGCATCCCAATCAGGCTTAAGAAGCAAGATATGGGAGTCCAGGAGGCTAGTGTCTCGGATGTAAGGGGGGCTACTGTGCCCCCTGGATCGTCTGAGGCTAGTGCCCAAGAGGCTCCTGTGTCCCCGGAGCCTGGTCCATCTGACCTGGAGCCTGGGCTTATTGGGCCCTCCACCTCCTCGAGGCCATCTGGGTCTCGGGAGGGTGATGCTCTGGGGGGAGAGGAA
>JAGFPH010003174.1:28209-44254 GCA_018207615.1 Philaenus spumarius | reverse complement strand
AAAGCAAAAGAAGCTATATTTTTTATTTGTAACGCATATCGTTACAAGACATGCTAACTATTTATAAATTAATTTATTGATTATTGTTAGTAAATAAATCAAAACAAATATCAATAGGTCCATTTTAAGAGCTTGTCAACAATTACATACAATTTAGTCACCAACCAATCTGACTACACAATATATTAGTATTTTTTTCTAGCTTGTTTTAAATATCTATATATTATTGTTCGTTTTATTTGATTGTTATGTGATTGACTGTGCTGTTAACAATCACAATGTTTAATTTAAGAATCACAAATTCTTACACACATACATCAAATGTTTGGTTAGTTGAAGCTCATGTATCACTGAGGATGATGACTTGTCACTGAAACGCGTTTAATTATTAAACATATGTGTATGAGAATTTGAGTTCTCAAACAATTCCTTCTTACTCGTCAAGCACAAAGTTTATTAATAGATGATTATTTATGTTAATAAGATTTGGCAAAAAAATTTAATTGTCAAAGGATATAATAAATAAAATTGTTTTCTAAATTATATAGGTAGTTTGATCTGATCTTGGAATAATAAAATAATATATGTAACTGTCAATTATCCAAAATATATTTAACCAATAAATAAAATAAACAATTAAGGCTCAATAAAGTAAAGAAAGTAGATTAGGAGGTTTGAAGAGATACCATGTCACTCGAGCACAAAATAGTGGACGAAAGTTTAAATATCGGTTTTTGTGAAGTCAAATTACAATTTATTTTCACAAAATATTGATTTTCCTGATAAATTTGGGAAACATTATTTTGGTTTAGTAAAGCTAGTAAAGCTCAAGCTAACAATAACGTATAAAATTTGAATTTCTAATTTGGTCTCGTAAAAGAATTTATTTTAATTTCATTTTTATGATTTTAAGTTGGTTTCGTTAGAAACAATTCAAATATACATCTATACCAGATCAGACTTAAAAGTAAGCGGGACAGATTTTTAAGTACTTACTTGGATTTTCCAGCCTGAAGTGTGACTCTGGTTCAGGATGTCGTGTGTACAAAATTTGTTGGCTGATGTGTTCCGTCATGATCTAAAAGTATAACATTTTGTATAAATGAAAATAGATAAAGTCCTTTAATATCAAATATGTAATAAATCGAAAAAACTGTAGTTTTACTACACACTGTAAATTACTTTACGTTTCTTTCATATTTTAAAACTGACACAAGTACATTTAATTTGTAAAAATATAACGAAAAGAAACAATTCTTCCATTCCAGGAAATCAATAAAATGTCTAAAAATTTAGAATTTTATTAAAAAAAATCATGTTATGCTTGATTTACATTGATTGATCTATCTCCACCGAAAGTGGTGAAGTCAGTTTTTAAAACACTATTTTAACTAAACCATACATACCTCATAAAGCACATTGTAAGTTGGTAAAGTGAGCGTTTCCTCATTGAGTAACAACCGCTCAGCAAGCAATGTGTACAAGTTGTGAGGGCTCATTACATCATACTTTCTTCTGTAACAAAACGTTCGCTCGGTCAATATATGTTTAACGCCCATATTAGCCATTTTGAATTACATTTTGAAAAAAAAACTACTATAGAGTTAAATTAACAGGCTTTGGAGCAAACTTAACTAGGACAGTTACAAAATTATAAACTAGACCTAACCTAAAATTGTGTTGCTGAGGCAATGAGATACAAATTTATTTTTATAGGTCATGGGTTTATATTTTTCATACACACATGATTTTGCTATACAAAACGCTTTAAACAATTAAAAGAAAGCATTTTGAGCACATTCAATGGTGTATGAGCTAATATCCCTTTGCTTTTCCTAAACAGAAAATTATTTAAAAAAATATTTACAAAAAAATACTTTAGCGTTGTTTCCATTTCTTTCAAATTAAATTACTCTTTATTGGATTTATTTATTTGTTAAATTATTGTAGCGTTTAATAGTTGAATTGTTAATTTTAAGGAACTTCATATGTTTACTAAATATTTCATTAATTCCATCGAGCTCTTTGCCCTTTCCCATTCTTTTCCTTAAAGCGTCAAAGTACAAATTAAGAATTTGAATACAAATAAATTCCAATTAATTATGTGAAAAACAAGATGAATTTCATTACTTTAGAAACACAATTAGTGCAATTTTGACTACAAGAGATACCAGTTCAAATTAAAATATACGCAACAAAACATATCCATACATACTTGTGAGTGCTCCGACTGAGGAAGAAACCCAAGAGTTTAAGAGCTTGCAGACGAATCAATTGGCTTTCTGAAGCGAGCAGTTTGAAGACGCAGCGTACGCCATGTTTCATGTCAAAGGCGGGTACCATGGCTGCCGGATGGTCGCTCATCAGACCAATCAAAGTCTGTACGACATCGTGCAAGTTCTCATCTTCCCGCACGGTGCTCAAGTAGTTCAATATACTCTGCAGCTCGTCCTCTTTGACGCCAGATCCTACCATCATTAGTTGTTTCAGAAACAGTAGAATATACGCACGCACCCCTAGAATATCCTTCTGCGCAGGTCGTGGACCGTCTGAAATACAAACGAGTACAGTAATTAATGTAAAGTTGTAAATTTTTAAAGCTTCAGAACTACGTACACTATCAAACTTAAGTAGAAGGTCAAATGAAACTAAAATTTCTTTCAAGCCTTGCCAACCATGGTTTCATCAAGTACTGAATTTCAATGGCTGCTTAAGACAGACTAAAGAGAATATTTTGAAGCAAACAATGTATTAATATTCGGACAATAAACCATTACTTGGTTTACAAAATAAGCTTAGTTTAAAGGATTCAAGTTTTATCAGTGTCAGATTTATAAATAGGGTGCAGCCTATAGTGGCAAAATTTTTAAGGTTGGCAGCAAATGTTACACATTTTTAGTGAGTGTGAGATTAGAGATTTGTGTGAATTTTCTTACAGTTTATAGGTTATGACTATGGAAGATTTATTTTTTATGAACTAAAATAAAGTACTGATGTTATATATTTTTGGTTTCATCATACAATTTTGTAGGTTTTGCCTATGACGGAATTTTGATTGTGAATATCAGGTTGTTGACTTTATAAGCGGAAAATAAAGTAAATTTTTGAAAAAAAGCTATCAGATTGTTTGCTGGCACAAGGTAACTTTAAAAAAAAGTTATGTTGTAGTACATCTTTTCCTGAAAACATTGATATATAATATGATTGTTTCGCCGAACTCTGTCAGCTTCGTCAGGCTTGTAGTACACATACACAAACAACCTTGTTAAGAGGATTCTTAAGTTCAACGGGCTTATGGATCTTCACAAGGGTAACTGAGGGATCAACATCTTTACGTGGGAGCGCAATAAGCCCTAGAGGCTGACGTGCATAAGGTTCTGGACCGCCCACAGAAGAAGAAGAAGAACACACACAAAATCAGAGTATAACTCATCGTGAGTATATAATAACCATAGTTCACATCTAGTATCCTAACTGAAGCTGGACAAGAACGACCTTAATAATGTGGTCACAAACATTTTTACTATATATTCACGATGAGTTATACTCCGATTTTGTGGTGTTAGTGTTGTGTGCTACTTGTGTATGCGTTAGTACAAGCCTGACGAAACTAACAATGTTTGGCAAAATAGCGCTGTAGCTAGATATACAATACGGACTGAAGACAACTAATTCCAGGTAATTTTCAAGGTTTGAATGCTTGCGCGTACACCTAAATAAGCTCAGCAATGAGGAAAATCTAATCAGCACTTGGATGGTTAAACTAACATAGAAATTTGAAACTTACCTAATCCTTTAGGTGTTATTCCACTCTTGGCTCGGGGATTTACGACCCAGTAATAATACTTGAGCGTGTGTACAGTTTGCAGCACTGTCGACACTCTGCGGACGTTTGAATAGATCTGCGTATCCGCGAGGAACTCTGTGGCCAGGTATGAGTAGAGACGCGTTTGTACAGGTGCTGGAGTGTATATCCACAACGCAGGGTTGAATAAAACATGATCTAGCAGCTGCCATGTGAGGAACGAGAAACAAAACAACTAAACATATGTTAATCAACAGAAAACGGTGTCAAACAGAACTGTATTGACAACAATCGGTATAGGAAATTATTATATTTCATTAAGTATCACCACTAATAGTATAAATTATAGTGCAATTTTTATTGTGACAAACGAGTTATTGACGGATAGTACGTTCTAGGAAAATTAAAAGGCAAAAAAAAGCAAAGTTTTAATGGTTTTTATTAAGATTGAAGGGTTAAACAAATTTTACAAAACCAAAAATGAATAAGTATTAGATTTAATGGGCAACAAATGAGCAATCACCTAATGGACCTTAGTCTGATAATCTTTTTTCAAAAACATGGAGTGTTGTTTGACACAATTTCATGTTATAAATCATATGTTTAAAATTAATTACATAAAATTTAGTTGCCAATAGTGCTCTGATATTGGCAAAGACAGCTGCATCACGGCAGATGCACTATCATTCTTTTTTGTAGTAAATAACTTTAGTAATCTATATATTAATAGGCAAGCACAAAACTTGTCGTCCTTTTTCCTCAGCTTGTGTGCATCGTAGGAGAAATTCGCGCATACCGTTAGAAAGGTAGTGTCCTGTAGATGAGCAGAATCCCATTATAATTTACATCGGTCCTCAGAGATACGCCCCAGTGGCCCTCAAAGTTTCAATGTTAATCTTATGGAAGGTTAATCTTAAGGAAGAAGAAGAAAGATTTCTTTTGATTTTATCAGGGGCACAAAAAACAGCTGTTCGTATGAAAAGCTTAAAACAGCTGATTTTGATCAACAGCTGATTTTGATCAACAACTGATTTGGATCAAAAACTGAATATAATTTTAGGTTAGGTAAATCAAGCAATAGCAATAGCGAAGCATTGCCGGGTCCACTAGTGTATAATTATAGCACAGTGGAACCTCAATAATCCAAACGTGTAAATAAGGATGTGCAATACCTCTCGAATAAAAACATCAAATCCGGCGGATCAAAGCCAATCTTGAGAAAGCTTAGCGGAAATTCGGAATAGGCGGATTTTATTAATAATATCAACTTAATGACTTGTTAAGACGTAAATTAAGTGCGGGGACATTTCCTAGTGCCAGTTCTATGCAGCGTTGATCGGATCGGAGGAAAGCGAGGAGGAGGTGAATGCTCAAACTGAACTCATATCGCATGTAGAAGCGGCAAATGCTTTTGACCTCGCCTTAGTGTAGGTTTACACCATCCGTTTTTTTCCTTCCGTTGCACTACGATTCCGCTTTATTCTAAAAACGGAAGGGAAGGGATAGGTTGTTTGAACTGTCCGTTTTGTCGCAGTCTGTCTGTTATTACCACATCATCTCGAAAAAAGATCGAGAAAAAAAAATTCCTTAGAGATAATGAAAACGGAGAAGAAAAACAGATGAACGCAACTGGCAGGTGACAACAATACTACTAGTGCCTAGCTGTTGTATCTAATCCTTCCTTTTTTCTGAAGGACCCACTATGCGTTTCACCGGACGCTTGTTGCCGTAGCTTCTGCAAAACGTGAAGGAAACAAAACCAGCTTTCATTAAAATTTGGTTTCAGACGTTTTCATCAAGCTTAGGCTCTATTTTTGTCTCTATTTAACTTATTTGTTATCACAATAAATGTACGTTTTTTCATGAACATCGTTTTAATTTTTCCTATTTTTACGTTAATAAATCGGAATTTTTTCTGAACTCTGTTCGAAATAGGCGGACTTTCGGAATAGCGAGACTCTACTGTACATTGGTAAAGCGCTCAAATGGGACTAGAATATCACTTGTATATCCTACACTTTCGTTTTTACTAATGCCGGTTTTATTCATAGTTAAATTAAACGTACTACTGGAGATTTTATCATGAAAAAAAAGAACTGCTTCAACAGCTTGTGCTACTCTAAGAACCCTGCATGCGGCACTATAGTTTACCTGTTTGAGCAGTAACTCGCTATTGGAGCTAAGGCAAGTGACGAGATGTTTGGTAAGTCCGAGGAACGAGCCCAACACTTCTAATGTTAAATGATCCCTGGACGAGCATTGCAACATGTAACTTATAACTAGAAAGCCTCGGTTTTGTATCATGTGTTGTTGGACGGTGGGCGAGCTCTCGACGAGTTCACAGATAAAACCCAACAGTTTTGAACTGAAACAAAAAGGTGAGAATACAAAATAAATGAATGTTTAAGTAAATATTTGCATTTACTAGCTAACCTTCATTTCATTTATTACAATATAAAATTATTTCTAATTTAGGCAATAAAACTAAATATAAATAAATAAATCACAGAGAGCACATTTTTTGCCGTTTCGGGTACATTTGGCTTGTTTATAACATACTAAATGTTCAGATGTTGTTACTGGCATGCAACAAAAACATTAAAGAAGCATACAGTAATACGGCACAAAATCTGTATAAATGTTGTTACTTTACATGTACTGTTGAACTTGGTTATTATAGCGTCAACGAACTGACCGAACTAATGTTGATGCTAGTTCGAGTGGCGTTATAAAGATGTACCAACAAGAAATCATATTTTTGTTACCTTCAGTGAAAGGACAAACAACTATACAGTATTACTATTACTGGCAACATTATTCATGACATTTATTAACCCTCCAAGTGGCATGGTTAAAGCTAAAATTGAAAAGCCTGTATTTAGCGTTTTGCAAGCATATTTTTAAAAATTCGCCAAAAATAGTAAATGAACCCCAATCCAAAGGTGTTCCATAGCTTTTTTGTAGAAGAAACTTCAAAGAATTCAAATATGCCACTAAAAATTAGTTTCTTTTGAAATTGTAAAAGTTATTAGCTTAGAAAGCAAAAAATGTTCAGAAACAGAAGGGAAAAAACCAAATTTATGCCTAAATAAAAAATAGTAAACATTTTTTGTAATTTTATTCAAAATATACAAAAGTTTTGTAATTTAGTTCTAAATATAAATGTGTAAAAATATATTTCAATTTCAAAAATTTTCAGTTGAAAATAGCAATTTTTATGTTCCAACTACAAAAACGCTAAAAAATAGGTCTATTTTCAAAACGAATATTCCTATATATTTTTTCCTCCAAAATGGAATTTTATTATACCAATTGGAAATTACAAAAAACCTTACATTTTCTAATCAGATACAATAGAACGAACAAAAATGTATAAACTTTCCACGATTTTTACCAAAAATCGTATAAACAAAGTTGTATAATTTTGGAGAAATATTTTTGTAAAAAAAACGATTTTCCAGGGTGGTTTTCACACAGTTTTTATTTCTACAGTATAAAATGTTATTTTTCTAATCAAAATTGACTGTAGGTTAAAAAAAACATTATATTAAGACACAAATTTATTATTAAATTACATTTTTTGACTAACTAATGCAAGGTTGTTTACTAAAAATTTATTTTTAATTTTTTACTGTTTTCTTTTTAGTAAATATATATATATTTTACCTTAGTAAAATTATGCAAAACAGCCCCAGCCGGAGACCAGATATCTAGTCATATCCCGTCAGCTTGGAAGCGAGCCAACCACCGTTTGCTTTACTTCCGCCCTCCTACCCTCAAACCACAGATATGATTAGATATCTGGTCTCCCTAGCCTAGATTCGAACTCGGCATCTCTTGATCAGAAAGACGCCTCGTTATCCACTAGACTACGGCTTCATGAAAGAAAACTGACAAATTAACAAAACTTCAGTTACTTTACTATCGGTATAAATATTCCGTGTAAAGTAAAAGATAGTTTATCAGCACCATCTAGGAGCGGTTATAACAAAAATGTACCTTCATCAGCACCATCTAGGAGTGGTTATATGAAGCTTGCTTGGTTGCTCTTAAGTTTGAATCTGTATGATTTGTATGTGTGAGAAGTTTATAATAACTTAGATCATAGATTATAATAACTTAGATCAGTTCTTATTAAGTTATTTATTCTAAGTTCTGTATCTCATAAACGATTGTAGTCACAGATGATTTAAAAATACCACTTGAAAGATAAAAGTCTAATGAATCCAATGCTGTGATCTTTGTGACAATTGACAACTGTGAGGAGTTGCAGACGGTTGAAAATGATGATATTTAACGTTTTTAACATCGCGATATCGCACGGAAAACAGCTGTTTGACATTCTACAATTTTGAAACGATGATTACGTATGTAAAAATACGTTTTACGAAAAAGTTTTAAATGCAAAAGTTTTAAATACAAAAGTTAAAGTTTAATTCATTTTCTTTCCAACGGTGCCGGTTTTATTACGATTGGATAATTCTAAGTGAATTAATTAATCGAAAATGCAAATGTATGCAAATTCTAGCTAATTGTCGAAATAGCTGCATCTTGCGCCTGAGAGAACGTCACTTTGGGCAGTCTGCCACTGGTAGGGTTAAAAAGAAAAACACTATACTTTTCTGTTAATGTACAGTATTGTCCCGATAATTCGAGCTAATTGGAGCTGAGGTTAACTAAAATTATAAATTAGGAAGCTTTGGTTAATGTGTAAAGTTTTAATGAGTAAATATATGTAATGTGTATTAACAAACTGTATTAAAAACACTAAATTTACAGTACGTATTAAAACATTAACTTACTGTATTAAAAAACATGCAACAATATAAAGTGTCAACATTACTGTGGGGTGAGGGGGAGCTCTCATCACAACTACGCAAATGTCTCGCTAGGCTATACGATTGAGTCTCGCTGCGCTTTTGTAGTGTCCAAACATTTTCCCAGCAAGGTCATGGGTTTAGTTATACACAGCACACAACTGTCACCACAAGTGTGAATTGTTCCTTAAGAGTAGTGGGAGAGTTAGCAGTGTTGCTTGTTGAATCACTCCCCCCCCTCTACCAACTTCGATGGGACCCGCCAGAGGTTTAACGTGTGAGAAAAATATATAGTTTGTTTATTTCGTGGCTTGATTCTGAGGAGGGAGAAAATAGGCAGCCCGAAATCAAAGGAAAGGGGGAATCTAACATTTTTCTAATTCTGAGAAAACTGAATTCAAAGTTTAACATTGATATTTTGTAGATTTATGACGTTACAACCGAGTGGTTAAAATATTTATTGACGCTAAAACAGGGGTTTATAATAATGTAAAAGATAACGATTTTAACGGACCTAAAAAACAATGACGCTACATCCAAGTTGACGCATTAGTTGAGGCCATTAAAACCAAGTTCAACTGTATAAGCAAACATACAGTACAATTTTAACTAGTGACCTGACGATGCCTAACGGAGAAACATACATAGTCCAATAAAGCTAATATTTATGAAACCGTGATAATGTCGTATGATTTTGTATCGTGTGCAATTTCCTTAAAAGCATTGTGAAAAGAGATTTATAAATATATATATTTTTTTTAATAATAAAAAATGTAAGCAGACAATACAAAGAAACTAATTTTAGGAATGGCCATAGCGTTTTGACCTGCCTTGAGACAGGGTTCTTCTCGTGTGCTGATCCCAGTACCTGCAAGGCTTTTATGATATAAACATATAAACAGTTCAACATGCATCTGAATTCGTAATAACTTTGATATAGTTTTACCTTCAGGATTATTAAATAATTCGACCACGCAGCTGGACCGCTGACGTGGGTTGAGCAAATTTCCAAAATTAAGTTTATATGCCTATGTTTTAGGGTTTCAACCAACAATTTGGGAAATAGGTATACTCACGAAGGCGTTGAACAGCTGTCTGTGTCGCAATATATTAGTAGAATTTGTTTACACCTAGTGGCCTCGCGACTTTGCACTACTTGGCTTCGAACCGGGTGCTTTTATGGTCGCTTACGTTTTGATCTATTTTGGGGGAACCAAGCGAGCTATAAGGTCGTGTAAAAAAACAAAATGTGCAGAATAACATCCTACATTTATATTTTTAGAAAAAACTTTCTAAAAATGTCATTCTCGTAGTAAAAATCTAAAAAATAGTCACTTTTGGTCAAAAAACGTACTTCCGGTTGCTGGATTTTTTTGGCTAACGAACTCGTCCGAGCGACATAAACAACCAACATGTGTACCAAATTTGGACCAAATCAGACTCAAAATGCGGCCGCTAGAGTGCGAACACATATATATATATATACATATATATGATTTTTAATGACACTCCAAAACGTGATCTAGGGACCATGATCGGTGCTCATTTGCTACTCCCGACCTTGGGTCTTACCATAAGGGCCACTGCAATAACTCATTTTTCCTACGGAAATTCGCTAAAAAGATGACCCAAAACAGTCAAAACCTGATTAAACAACCCTTTCTCTCTATCTTTCTCCCTCCCCCCCTCTCTCCCTTTCTCTCGATTTGGTTCACACGTTGGTTTTCTCATTTTTCCTATGGAAATTCGCTAATAACCACTTACCACAATGTAGGATCTCTTTTGTTGTCTATAACATCGTAAGGTAAGTCTAATTGTGAAAACAACGGGAACAGTACTTGAATGCCTCCTATGGAATTTAATGTACTATGTATTGAATGGGTGATCACAGCTTTTACTTCCTGAAACAAGAAATATCAAGATAATCTATAGTAATATTATAAAGAGGTTAAATTTTGTTGTTTGTATGTAGGGGTAATCTATGGAACTACTGAACCGATTGAAAAAATGGTTTTACTAATAAAAAGCTACACTATCCCTGAGTAATGTAGGCTATAATTCGTTTTGATAAAACCCTTTTTTATTTACAATACGTGGAAATTTAGTCAGAAAAAATCTTAGGTTAGGCCAAGATTGATGAACCATCACATGTATTTACATTTATTACCATAGCAAAAAATTGAATAAAATAACAGATAAAACAGCTGTTTGCTCCAATATTTCCATTAACAGCTGATTTCAAACTTTGAAGCAATTATTCAAATTTTTAACTTTTAGGTTAGGTTTATTAAAGTGTAGATCTGAGCCTTGCTGGTTCTTTTAATCTTTATTTTAACTGCTGTTGTAAAATATACAAAATAATTTGATTTGAACATGTAACATTACTTACCATCTTACCTTTGAAGTTGTTATTAATAATATTATGAAGAGGTGAAATTTGTATGTTTATTTGTTTGTAAGTAGGGGGTAATCTCTGGAACTAATGAACCGATTGAAAAAAATAGTTTTACTAATAAAAAGCTGCACTATCCTTGAGTAACATAGGCTAGAATTCATTTTGACAAAACGGTAAAAACAACCCCTAAAACAATAAAAAATAATTGTTATATTTTCCTTAAATTAAGTGAGCTGAAAATATGTACATTTATTTCTTACAATATTCATAAAAAAAGTATCATAGATTTACATTTTTGTGCTGGTAAGGGGAGAAAATTTAGTATAAATGTTGATTGTTATAGTTTTCTTAAAACTAGAGATTTAATCCTTCATAAATTAAGGAATTTAAAAACAAGAAACCATTATGTAACATCCTAATTAAAATAAATAAGACATATTAGAATTTAATAGTAGGGCCTATTTATATAAAATAACCTGTTTGCATTTGCTTCAGCGCGAGTCACCGCAGGGGGGGGGGGGGCGGAGCCCTCTAGTAATTAATAAAGATAACATTGTTAGTTTTGGTTATCCTAGCTAACGTATACGATTTGACTTAATACAAACTATGTATTAATGGGCAATGTGAATAAAAACAAATAAATGCCTTTACTGGCGAGGCCTCAAGTAAGTACTTGTGACTAGGTGGATAAAAGGTATTATTTACTCGAGCATGAAGTAAATGCTTGAAATTCAGGAATAAAATCCCAGTAGGTGCTTGTTTTGTAGTAAACACTCAACTATTCACCAAGATTAATCTGACCAATACCATTAGAGTTTACCCGTTAGTGAAATGGCCGACTTTATGAAATTGCGAGCTCCCACACAGTTCAGGCTTAGACAGTTCATTGAACAAACCAAGTGCAAACCGTTAATAAGGTTTGAGAGTGAAAATGTTGACTTTCTTGAAGAATTTGCTTGAGCTCGCAATACCACAAACGAGGCCTCCAGTAACTTTAGCGTAAACTGTTTCAGTTTTACCTACTGAAATAAAGTCTTTTTCAAAAGGTTAAAACTTTATAGGCCTACCGCCAGTTGCCTTCAAGTTACAATGTAAGACTTCATGTTGTTGAGCAACTTGATACTGGTTTGCCTTCTTGTGTTTCTTATATATCCTACCAAAACAGGTTTCAATGTTTTTTTTTTTTAAGCAATGCAGGCAGCATTGATTTATTGCCCACAGGATGGTCTTTCAAAAGTGAAGCTAAGACCACCTTAACCCTGTAAATGGCAGACTGCACTAATTGACGTTCTCTCAGGCACAAGATGCAACCATTTCGAACAAATGCGAAAAATTTGCATATTAGATTATTTAATACACTTAAAATCATCCCATCGTAATAAAACTTGCACCGTTGGAAAGGAAATGAATTAAACTTTAATTTTTGTATTTAAAACTTTTTCGTAAAATGTATATACGTACATAAGTAATCATCGTTTTAAAATATGCACATCGGGTTACAGCTGTTTCCATGCGTGAATTTGCATACACTTCTACTGACTGTTATTTCCCACTTCTTCAACGTCCAAGACCATCTGCAGAAATATTTCTATCAAGATTATAAAGATACCATTGGATTCGTCAAGATTCTATCTTTCTAATAGTGCCTTCCAGTCAGATGTCACTATTTTACACGATTTATGACAAAAATTTCTGTAAACCCTTGCGATTGGACAGTTTTCAACCAATGAAACAGCAAATTTGTCAATTGAGATGACGCCTACAATTCCATATGTTTTTACAGTTTTCTTTATACCATTTTGTAGAGAAAAGTTCGATCTTTCTAACGGTGGGAAGTAAACTAGATAAAACCGGTTATATGTTTCTTAAACGGCAGTGGAAAGTACATAATTAGTGCGATCTGGTGAGATCGTCTGCCGCGTCTCGTTCCCACGTTATTGAACGGACCTTTCTCGTCCGACCTTTACCGCCGACGAAGTTTCATTAGATTGATGTCATTTTTTTATTTAAATAAAGATAATTCAAACACTTTTGTGAACTAAGAAAAGACAAGTATACAGTTCTTTTCTTTGATTTATTTTCTAAACTTTCTTATAATAATATTTCATTTTTGGGCAAAGCTTATATTAGTAAATTATGTTTCAAACTAGGATTAGTTTGCTAGCAGTCTTGTATTTGGAACATAAAAACTGGTATTTTCAAAATAAATTTGTAATTGATAAATGTTTTTATACTGTTCTATTTAGAACTAAATTACAAAACTTTTTTACGCTTTTGAAAAAAATAAAAAAATTTTACTACGTGTTATATAGGTCTAAAGTTGAACTTTTACCTTTCGTAACTGAACATTTTTTGTTTCTTGAACTAATAACTTTTACAATTTTACATCAATAAATTGTTTAATTGCATATATGAATTCTTCGAACCTTTCTCTACAAAAAAGGTACAGAACACTTTTGGATTGGGATAGAATTACTAAAAAAATGCTTGCAAAACACTAAAAACCGGCTTCTCAATTTTAGCTTTAACCAAGCCAGATCTAGGGTTAAAGTTAACTATCTTAAGTGACATCCAGCTTACTATCACACAGCTGATCATGTGTGCAAAGGCTGAATGGGAAACAAAGATTGATTTGGATGAAACTCACTATATGTTTTTGCACCAGTAAAATCTAAATAATATCCGATAATTCTATAATTTATTTATTCATATGTGACAGGTACGCCTTGAGTACCTCTGCTAGTTTCTAATAAAGAGCGATGGGATTTTAAATCCAATTTATTTAAATTAATATACTTTTATAACAGACAATAATTGTATAAAGTAGTACTCACTTGCAGCATTAGAGCATGTGGCGTATGAACAAAATACGAAGTATTGCCTTTCGGAGCAGATTGCAGACAGAGTTGACTGTCCGTAGCTACTGGGTTGTACATAAACACTATAGCACTTGAAAGTTTTCCATCGTATAATACCTGCATCAAAGTAGAAATAATTTAAACAAGTTTTTAGTACCTAATATAAAATATTAAAAAACTAGCACTTTACCAAAATCTGATGTTAACGGTCTGATACTGCACTATCAATCAGGAGAATTTATACTACATAATCTATACATAGAAATCAAATTAAAGTGTCTGTCTGTGATTTCGAAATAAAATCATTTTCTTTAAGCTCATACTGGTTATTCACATAGTACCAAAACCTAAACAAGCATTTTTTATTTTTTTTCTGTCTGTCCAGGCTAATCTTTGAAATGGCTGAACCAATTTTCACTTTTATTTGCATTTAGAGACTTTTCAAGACTACGGTTTATCTTGAAAATATTTAGGGTTTCTATTTAAAAAATAAAAAAATGTAAAACTTATGGACAAAATAGGGGCTTTCCACATGGAAAAATTCTTCGGTGTAACATTTTTACAACATAAAATTAATTACCTTAATAAAATTTACTTTTAGAAAAAGTGACGAAAGGGTATGGGAAAGTACTTAAGTATTTAAGAAGTATGGGAGAAAGACTACAAAATCAAGAGAGTCGATAAGTATGTATTATCCATAAAATATTAATACAGTAGAAGTTGGATAATTCGAACTCTTTAATCGAAATTACCATCAATTAGAAGTTTCGGTTCGGACCCTTGAACATTATATGATATCAATGTAAAAAAATGATGGATAATTCAGAGTCAACTTCTTTAATTCAAAGTTTTTTTTCAACACTAAAAATTAAATATTGTGCTGTGAAAGGGATTGCTGGATAAATAGGCACTGTCTGGTGAAAAGGGGGCAGGACATATGTGTTTGTACACGTATTGCAATTCTAGACGCATTACCGGTCTCCAAGAACTTTGCCTTCCGAGAATTCTCTAGGTACCGATACTGTAGTTTGTCATTGATTCTCTGTCCAATCTAGGTTGTTAAATCTCGACAAAACCTTTTGTAAACAGAACAGAACAATCATATTGTTTATTGACACTTGTACTGCGCATAACTCTATACCACTTATATGAACAACGTTACGGTTATTCCCCTCCCCTCTGAACATGACTTCAGTTGTACAGTCAATGGATCAGGGCATTATAAAAAATGTTCAGCATTTTTACTGGTGACTTATTGTACAAACGCTCTTGACAGATTCATTGGAAAACAAAAATTTAAAGATCGGTATCCTTCAAGCAGCAAGAATGTGTCACAATGCATGGTCACAAGTTACTAACGAACAATAGCAAATTGTTTAAAAAAAGTTGTATTCGTTAAGAAATCTAACTAGCAACCAAGTGAACTTTTTAGAAGAAGTGGAAAATAAAAAATGTGCCGAATTGTCGGATTTCGGCGGTACATTGAACTACAGTGTAAGTGGAGCTGTTTTTTCATTCTCTTAGCGTACGGGAGGATTTTGCAAACGTAAAAACAATTACTGTAATTCTACAATGCAATCGGACATTTCACAATCTGCTTTGTTAAAAGTACATTTTATATTGTTTACTATATTGTACATAATGAAAAAGCATCATTTACTTTTGATTGGTGAAAATAAATCTTATATAATACACATATTCAACATAGCTTTTATTTCAATCATTTTGAGAACCTAAAAATCGAAAAATAATGTTACTTTTATAATTCGAATTTTTGTATAATTAGAATTTTTACAATGGTCCCTTCAGCTTCGAATTATCCAAGTTCTACTGTAATAATTGTAGATTTAAAGAATGTGTTCTATTTATTAGACTAAAATCTAAAAGCATTACATTGGCTATATAACACTATTCACGTAATACATGTTTGTTAACACAACATAGTGCAAGCAGGAAGAGTCAATTGAAATATTCTTTTCTTGCACTATAAAGGTTGGCAGCCCTGATTTACAAAGTACTCATGCTGGATAACATTAATCAATTGTGCTACACACAAATAACTCAAATACAAAACATGCTAAACAAATTTGTGCCAAACGGTAAACAAAACAAATAACAACAACTAAACAATTACCTTACCACACAGAAATTTATAAAACAGTTGTTTAAA
>JAGFPH010003174.1:8493-28199 GCA_018207615.1 Philaenus spumarius | reverse complement strand
CTTACTTTGTTGTGGTTGATAGAGTCAGAACAGAAATGAGTAGAATTTTATCAAGATATTAAACTGTATTAAACAGTATTAGAATTCAAATTGTGTAAATCTTTATTGCAAGAAATCAATCTGAGTAGATTACAGTTAAATATATCATTTATAATAATTAGAGAAAATTACTTTCAAAGTTTGTGGTTTATTAAAAATTGAGTATAATAGATTAAAAATAAAGGTATATTATTATTACATACAACATGTCAGAGGTTATTATTATTTACTTGGACTTCGGAGATATTCAGCTTCACTAATGTCTGCACGTTGAGTTTAGCTGACGTTTCGGGCGCTTTACAGGTGTCCTTTTTAAATTTTCCTTTCGTAATAAATTAGCTCATCAAATTATTACGAAAGGAAAATTTTAGAGCCAATAAGAAAACAAAAACAACTTTAATAAAGACCATGACCATGAACTTAGTAACACTTGGAAACTTGTTATTTTGAAAATAAAAACACAATGCAGCTTAGAATTTTCTAGAAACACCAACTGTCACTACAAACTTATTGGAATTGACTGAAAAGAATCCCAGGTAGTCAACCGGCCGCCCGACAAAGGCATAAACGGTCCATCCCCAGGACTATATAACTTCTGGTTTTCTTGCTTTATTTGATATTAGTTTGCCTCGAAAATGGACATCTGTAAACTGCTCGAAACGTAGGCTGTACTCAACATGCAGACAATAGTGACGCGGTCGATCTTCGAAGACCAAGTACATAATAATAATGTTTGTGACCGCGGAAGTCTATTTTTCAACAGTCAGAGGTTATTATCCTATTTAGTTTCTAGTTTTGATTGTGTACTTACAGTACTTAAAATTTGAAAATCCGGCTCTGATTTTTCAAAACGCAATTAAATTATTTAAAAATTTTCACCTCAACAACTTGTATAACTTTACTTTAAAACTCCTATAATATTTTAAGACACAAAAATAATTTTATTTAATTTCTGTGTATATTAATTTCTGTGTATATTTTACTTCTATATTTGTTTCTTGTTAAAAAATTGTTAATCCATTACACGATTTCCTTTCTTGTATACTTATTTGGTCAAATTTAGATTTAATACACATTACAGTATAGTCCTGCTATTCCGAACAGGGTTCAGAAAAAATACCGATTTTTAAATATAAAAACAGGAGAAATTAAAAAGAAGTTCGTGAATAAATGTACATTTATTGTTATACAAATAAGTTAAATTAAGACATACATAGAGCCTAAGCTTGATGAAAACGCCTGAAACCAAATTGGAATGAAAGCTGGTTTTGTTTCCTTCATGTTTTCCATCTGTTTTGCGGTAAGGAAGCATCCGCAACAAGCTTCCGGTTACCGGGTCCTTCAGAAAGAAAGAAAGATTAGATACAAAAGCTTAGTCTTGTTGCCAACTGCCAGTTGCTTTCTTCCGTTTTTCTCCTCCGTTTTCATTATCTCAAAGGAAATTTTTTTCTCGAACCTTTTTCAAGATAATGTCATACTAGTGGACAGACTGCGGGATGAAAAAACGGACAGTTCGAACAACCTATCCCTTCCCTTCCCTTTTTTAAAAGAAAACGGAATCGTAACGCAATGGTAGGAAATAACCCTAGATGATGTAAATCTACACTAAAGCGAGGTCAAGAGCATTTGCTGCGTCTACGTGTGATATGAGTTCAGTTTGAGTGTTCACCTCCTCCTCGCTTTCCTCCGAGCTGATCAATGCTGTATAGAACAGAACAGACACTAGCAGATGTTCCCGCGCTTAATTTACACCTTAACAAGTCAATACGATGATATTATTCATGAAATCCGCTTGTTCAGAATTCCCGCTAAACCGAACAGTGTTTGGTCCCAATTAGTTTGGAATAGCGGGACTCTACTGTATTTTGGATGAAAAACTGAGTTGGATTTCTTTGTCAAATAAAAAAGAAAATAAAGTTTGTGTGTGTTTATTAGAAACCAAACAAAATAATTTCAATTCGTTTTAAATTGATAAATAAATAATTCTTTGATAAAATGGTAAACATCCGTACAAAATTATATAGGGGGAAAACAAATAAATTATAAAGAAAAACAACTAGTTCACTGTACACAACCATTTTGCTTGTAAACAAAGCTAAAATTATAAGAATATCTTTCACAATACCACTCCAAAATCTTCAAATAGAAATTTGTACTTACAGAAGCATCTCTTTTCTAAACAAATTTAACTTAAAATATTCAACATAAGTTTAAAACTATTAGAAAATTGTAAACTAAAATTAAATTAAATTTTAGAACAGTACGGGAAAAAATATAGATTAAAACGGATTACTGTGCTTGAGAGTAAAGCCATAATAAAATAATTCAACCACGCAGCTGAACCGCTGACGTGAGTTGAGCTAATTTCCAAAATTTAAGTTTATAGGGTTTCAACCAACTATTGTTCTACTCACAAAGGAGCTAAATAACCCTCTGTGTATAAAATATATTAGTAGAACTTGTTTGTACCTCAGCCTCCAGACGTGTATGTGTTGTAATGTCAATGTGTTGTAACAATTTGTTAATGTTTGACGACCTCATGTAAGCGATGTTTTACACCAGATGATGGACGATTGAATATGTCCGAAACCGCGGTAGTGTTTACATACTAGTGGTTCACTTGACGGAAAAAACAGGTAATATTGCATTAACCTTGTATTAATGTAGTGATTCGGGTACGTTATCCAAAATGGAAAGCTTAACACATTATTGTCTATTGTCAGACATAATGACAAAGCATACCATACCTTGCTTTTGCTTTATTAGGTCAAAGTTTTTTCATTTCAGTAAAAACTCTACACATAATAGACAATGACATTATTGTTTTTAGTATTTATTTCACAAGGTACACTTACGTTTTACCTTTGTTTGATTGTACAAGTTAAATTCAAATTCAGCCATTTTACTTACTAACTTTAGTGTAGAGAAAGTATAGTCATTGAAAAAAAAAACTACGTTGCGATTTTTGTGGAAATATCCATTTTGGGACCCCCTGAGTCCAAAAAAGTGGTTTTTACAAAATGTCTGTCTGTATGTCTGCCTGTATGTCTGTATACAAAGCTAGAGAGAAAACTATTTGATCGATTTCGAACAAATTTGCACCAAATATATCAATTAGGCATGTATAGATGCACGAAAAAAGGTTTTGAAAAACAACCCTTTTTTAGGTAAAAAAACCCCCCAAAAAATCAGTTATTATTTTTTTATAAAAAAATGACTCTAACGATTTTGATAAAATTTTACTTATTTGTAGCCCTTAACCAACCATATGCAAAAAAACCACATCTTTCAAAAACTTCCCGTTTAGCTAATAATAATAACTAATTTTTGGGGTTTTTTTAGCCAAAAAGGGGGTTGTTTTCAAAACCTTTTTTCATGCACCTATACAGGCCTAATTGACATATTTGGTGCAAATTTGTTCGAAATCGATTGAATAATTTCCGCTTCAGCTAATAATAATTTATTACTTACTTTCCTACTTTAATGTACTATCCCCTCCTCTACTTTAATACAGTTATGAAGTCACAGTTGGGGTTACATACGGGGGTTGCATTGTGTATTGAAAATACTCCCAATATGCGGGTTGACGTGCGAAGCACGCAATGCACTGTGTATTGCAAATTTCCCAATACGGGGGTTGGCGTGCAATGCACTGTGCGTTGGCCGTTTCTTACAGTCATGTGCGTCCTTAGCAGTGAACGTGTTAATAATTTAAATGTTTGTGAGAAAGTACGTGCCACTTTCTGGTACCGTTTATTTTTAGTGTTATTAAAACAATCTTAAAAACACCCAATCTTTAATTCTTGTTTACCTTTTACAAAATCTATTTAGTAAAAAAGAAACTTAATGAAAAGAAATTTCTTTATATTTTAAAGTCTTCTATATCAGTATCAGTGAGGAAATGTTAATTTTCCTTACTTTTCATTTAAGTATACTTTCTGTATCAAGGAAAAATTATGTCTTCGAAATGTTAGCGTTTTAGGTTCAAAATTGTTTTAATAATAGTAGATTAATGAGTTAGTTCGGGTAGTTTAAATTACTATAAATAAGAAAAACTCTAAAGTTATCAGATTCAATCTAAAAAGTTCCTCAAAAGTTTACTTTATCAAATGATAAACACTTAAAATGAATATAAATACTTGTAGTGGCAACGTGAAACTACAAAATAAAAACAAAATGTGCTGTGCCTTACAGACTTGGCAGCGTGCAGGGACATGCTTTCGCCTCCTTCATCACTCACCCGCTTGTGGTTGTCAGGTAAAGTTAGGTGCGACTCATTGTCGAACCGAAACTGACACTGAAACATACAAATCAGAATTAGCAACATAGACGTTTACATATTTGTGTAAATAACTGACTGATAAATACTTCAATTCACTAATCATCTATTGATGTTATAAAACCTTTACAAAAGAACAATGAAGACAGTTTAATTAGAAATGCATTTTACGAGATGTGTACAAAATGAAAAAATTAAAAATTTGTTTGCCTGTTTTGATTAAAGTCAAGTTAAATTCAGACAGTATTTTGTAAAATTTAGAAAGTCCAAATAATTTATCAGCTACTTTGTTGGTCCCTGGGCAACGGCTTGTCACCTTTTATGGTTGTTAGCTGCATGACAGAAAGACTACGAGACAAGTTTCATATATCTTGTAGTACAATATCGGATTTCCGAGAAACAGACTCAATGTATTACACAAATATGATTATTAAATTATATTTCTTAACAAAAGCTATTTCACTTGCTGTTTCCTCTTTTACAATCCTCGCGTAACAGACACCAGTTGTATTGATAGCTGATGTTATGCGAGAATATTAATACCGTAAGAACTTCATAATCCGCCACGTACTGGTTTAAACAGGAAAAATAAATAAAAGTATTTATTTACAGAGAAAAATATGGAATTCTTAATGACAAATTAAGATTCAAACAGTATCCTTATAATGTAATTTTTTTGGTGGATCGTGTCACAAAACTATTTGTCAATCTAAAATGGTTAAAAACGTAAAGTACAGAAGTTGTTTACTGTTAGACAAGCGGACATTTTGTACTGTGATTGATGCAAAGCAAAGACGGCAGATAAAATAAGTAGCACCGATTGGTTCCGATTATTCCCCGAACACTTCCGACTCTACTGCATGCAGTCGAGCACTAAACCCACTGAATACGGAAACAGTATTTAGTTGTTTTTGTGTTCCGAACTATTAGGCTCCGGATTGATGAGGATTAGCTGTAGTTTGTTAAAGAGCAACCGATAAGACATAGAAACCACTGCTATTCTTTCCATCGATGACCTCTAGATGTCTTCAGGCCTACTTAAGTTAAGCTTCGGTTAGGCCGTCAAAGCAGCCAAGATGTAAGTCTCCTAACAAGGACCAAGGATAAAAATAAAGCCAGTTCACACAGCACAAACTCATTTTTTAACCCAAAATGACAATAATCTCTACTAAAACCAAATCTAAACTGTTTCTAAATATTAAACATAACAAAACGGATTAAAAACATGAGAAGCTGCCGAGCTTATCCACTTCCTATGATGGACAGACTCAAGTTTTACTCTGTAAGACAAGACACTCCTCCTCCACTAGTTATATTCTCTACAATGTGTGTCATGTAGGACGAGCCATTATAGTATTCGCGTAGGTTTATATTTACAAAAATAAATGTTTTTATTAAGTATAACATTTTATAAATAAGTCCACAGTACCTTTTTTCAAACCTTATACCCAATTTTTCTACAGTTTGCTCCGAGTTATCAAAAATAGTGTCAGACAAGAGGTTTTGGTTATACAGTCCAACTTGGTTTTAACGGCCTTGGCTGATGCATCAACTAAATTATTATCTATTATGTTATCACAAAGCATCCATAAATATTTTAACCGCTTGATTGTAGCGTCAAAAATCTACGATATGTTATCATTAAAAATGTTTAAGTTTTAATGTCATGTAAAATTTATATTTAATATACCATACTGTAGTAAACATCACTTATTAAGATGCAATAACACTGAAGAAATATAAGTACGATTGGCTGTGTGTAACTAAACGAATGATCTTGCTTGGGCAATATCAGGTTGAGAGAAATATGCGGGATAAACCACTCAATCGTAAGACCGCTCTGATCAGGGAGTTTTGCCCACACCCTAATCTGTGTGTGATTCTTATTGTTCCTGTCTGCACACTACAGTTTTTTCCGATTGCACTGTGACTGTTTGTGTCTTATTAATTTAGGTAGCTACGCATTTTAGATGACTAAGACATTAATCGTGGCAAGTTGTAGTACAAAAAGAAAAGTTCTGTCTATTACACACTATCTAAGGAATTATAGTGATTTTCAGTGTTTCAAAAACCCACCCTATTTCTAACCCTTTGGTCCAATTTTTCCCAATATCAACCGATATTTTCCATCCATGAATTTTATGTATAAGTCTGGAAGTGACTTGTCCAAAATTACGTCTATCGTGTCCATAAAAAATGCGGATAGAAATTTCTTCTTAGAATCATTTAATTAAGAATATTTAGTTTGGAATTTATACGGAATAAAAAACCAGCTCCATTGTTGTTTGTTAAAATGCAATATAACAGATTTTAAATTGGATTTTCGTAATCAACTTTTGTGGAACCGCCTACTAAATTAAAAGTACAACAAACTTAATTAATTGGCAACGTGTACATACCTTATAACCTGGACCTAATCTATGCATGGCACAAATTTGATGTGTAGACAGAGCTTCACTGAAGAGGTAGATAGCAGACATTTGGCCGCAGAATACTCTTTCTTCGTCCAACTCTGGAGTCGCACCGATGTAACACTTGTCAAACGGCTAGAGTAACAAAATAATCCCAGTCAGCATACTTTCTGTTATCCCACTCACAATGAGTATCATTATTACTTATAATTCAGTTTAATTTAATATACTTATAGTAACAGCATGTAGGCTTTGGAACTCATTGCCAGCAAGTATTAAAAGTTTTGTTTTCCGTAGCGTATGCCCTGAATTTATACCCGTATAAAAATGAAGAATGGGATATGGAATAATTCACGGAAAAAGCAATTGTCAGTAGCAAGATTTGAACTAGGCCACTAAAAATCTAACAATCTACCAACTGAGTTGTCACTCTTCCTTCGGAATGTACACATCCAGTTGAAAAAAGGTTTTAGGTTGATGGTTTTTCCATAGTTGAGAAACACCAAAATAAAGACTTGAATACAATGAGAGGAATGTGTGTTACTAAAGGTTATTGATTGACTTATAACTATAATTAACTCTGAATTCAGAAATTTAAAAGTAGAAATACATGTGAAAGAAAGTTTATTAATTAATTTAACAGTTTAATTAACTAACACGGTCTTTATTAACTCTTATGAAAGAGGGTGTGCGTCCGTACATACATACATTCGTATGTGAGTAACATATAACAGCTGATTTCACCCATCATCTGTAATATGCAAACAAAACCTAGCATAGATTATATTTTGGGGTTATATTTACAACTTCAATCAATAATATAATGTTTTGTGAAGTTGATTTTTTAAATATGAGTTATAAAATTAATGTAGGCTGCAATATGTTAACATTTACTTTGAGTTGTGAAATAAATATAAATATAACCTATTATCATCAATATTTATAAAAATTTAAAGAAGAAATACCCATTCGTTTAGCTGCAGAAACATTTGTACATCTTCGTATAACGTATACACATATTCGATTATTAATTTCTTCATTATAATATTAATAACTTCTAAATCATTTGATATATCAATATGGAATAAAAAGCTTTGATATATAATAATGCATATAAATACAAAATTTTAACAACTAGGCCTACAGTTTTAGAGAATCATAGGCCTATATAAATTTTACAAAATTTAAAGTATTAAACTATAATATGTCAATATGAAATAAAAATCAATTAAAAATATTAGGGGGATTCATGCAACCTGTGTTAAGTATTGTAAATGTTGTAAGTGCGGTAAAATCGAGAAACTCGTTTGACAGAAGTGTGCTATTTAGAGTCGATAACACACTCGACTTTACAATGGTCTGGGGTCCTGTAAACCAGTTGTAACGTCGTAAAACTCTTGGGGAAGGTAATTTGAGGTTTTCAGCTTGAATCAACAATTTTGTGTTTTTCTTGTTCTTGTTTTATTTGAGATGGAAAATAATAATAATTTCGAATCCAAGAAAAGAATTCGGAAGGAACCGGGGAAACGATGGAGCAAAGAAAATAAACATTTTCTCCTATCTTTAATTTCCGGGAATCCGACGAAGTTAGAGATAATTTTCTTTCTTTTTTTACTTTCTTGTTGACCCTCTATCTGGCAGTTGAATATTTCTATACTGGCAGACACATTTTTACTACTAGAACACATTTTCATCTAAAACCCTATCTAAACAATTTTAGTAAAGTACATTTATACATTTTCGTGTTCAGAAAAGTGCAGAGAACATTTCTGTGTAGGTATTTGATTTTGTTTGCACAAATATGTTAGCAAAAAGTAACCAAAAAGAGGCCTAATCTTGTTATAAATATAAAAAATGTAATATATACATTATTTAGTAAGTAGGCAATAAAATCTCTTTTACAAACTAAAGAATATGGTTAAGAGGCATATTCTAAACTTTAGTGATTTAGCCTAGATCAGGAAAACACAAAATATGTTTCCAAAAAATGCAGAAAATGAGCCTAATTTTATCTAAAATATAATTCACAAATTATAAAGTGCGTACGGTATTACAGTTTCAGTCTAAAGAACTGTAAAAAGAGGGATGTAATCATAATAATGTAATAAACTGTATACCAAATCAATCTTTAGAATGTTCCGAGTACAGTAATACATAAAAATATAACAAGTAATTCTTATTTTCTAAAAAGAACCCCTATGAATGAACCCATTTCATATTAATTATTATGCCAGTAATAAATTACTCAGGTATTATAATATTCTTCAATTTATTATTTTTCGATAGTAGGCCTACAGTAATTTCTGGAACCTCGGAGGGGACAAGGCTGCAGCGTATCCTAAACATATTTTTATTGTCATTTTTTTGTTATTAGAAATCCTTCTTTACAAAATAAATAAAAAATATATATTTATTAATTATCAAAATTGTGTTTTTATTTACAATCAAATTGAACAATTAAATGAGGAGGACTTTCCCTTTCTACTTGTCTTTGGTGTGTCAATTAAAAGTTATTTATTTGATCAAGCATACAACCTCACAAAACCTGAACAAGGTCAACCTTACTTTAGCAAATAACACTTTAACACATTTGCACAAGGGGTCCTTCATTCAAAATTCAAATAGCAGTTTAACATTTTAACACATTAAGCATTTACAACAGGTTGCATGAATCCCCCTAATATTTGTATGATATATTATTTAACACATTTTAACAAATAGGCCTATAGTTAGTTAGTAATCCTTTTACACATTTAGCAAGTTAAAATCCCCCTCAGTATAGTTAGGTAGGCCTAGATAAATTTTGTTGTTTTTAAATAGTATTTTTTTAAATTAAGTTTTTTTTATGCGTACCTAATTAATTGGCATGTGATTTTTCACGGGGCTTACTAGTTTGTACATAATATTAAGAATAATACATGTACTAAGGGTTGAATAAGAATACTTTTTATCATCACAAAATTTTACTCACTAAAATTAAAATTCAAACATTTCAGAAACGGTTGTACAAACCTAGGTTTTTGACTTGGTTTAATTGACAAGATAGGAATCAAGACTAAAATATCTGACAGTAATAAAGTTTTATAGGCTACTTACATCGTTTGTTGATACGAACCACGCCATCTCCGTACTGGACGCTAGCTGTCCGTTAACCAGGCACTTTATCTCACTTTTTGTCCATCTATTGTAAATATACACCACTGCGATCATGTACCACTGCAATAAATTGAAAATAAATTAAAAACTTGCGACAAGCATGTGCAGCAATAACACAGTAAAGAGGATATACTTAAGTATACTACAGAAAAGATGGAAGTATAGGCTAATTTTAATTTAGGAAAGCTTGGAACTAGGGATGTGTCGATACCAGATTTTTCGATTCTCGATACCGATACTTTGAAAAATCGATTCTCGATACCAATGTCTAAAAAAAAAAAAAAAAACAGCGAAAAAAATATAAATAAAATGATGAATGTCCGCAAAGAATACACGTCCGAATATTATTAGCGCTAATTTTAAAAAACACCTGCGTTAAAAATAATTTAAGTACCACAGTAATGCCCACAAAAAGTCGATGCCCGAATATAATTAGTACCAATTTTATGAACTACTATTGGTAAAATGTTATTAAAAAAAAAATGTCGAATGTCCGCAAAAGAATACGACGTTCGAATATTATTAGCTCTAATTTTATAAAACGCGGCATTCAAACGCAATTTAATATACAACAGCGTATATCCACGAAAAAACCTACTCCCGAAAACAATCTAATGTTCGCATAAGAAAATACACAATTAACCTAGTCCAATGAAAAACACGTGAGAGTTTCAGTAACGAAATAGTAGAATGCGTTGCAATTTAAAATAAAACAAGTTTTTAATTATTCGGAATAATATTTTTTACGACTGACTAGGATTGCGTTACTCGGAATATCATATGTTTTGTTTCTGAACGTTCAATTCGGATAAGTTCAGAAATAATCGGAACTTCAATCATCGAAAATTGGATTCGACGGCGTCCGTTTAGTCCCGCCGAAGTCTGAACAACTTGTTAGAACAAAGTACTGTAATATCAAGTTAATAACGCTGTGTGTAAATACTTACATTATTCAGTTTTAGTGCAGTGTTTTATTCATTTTTTTTATTAAATTAAAATATTTCGTCGATTTGTTCGGGTAATTAAATTGTGCAGGCCTACTCACTTACAAAGGGAGGCCAAGCGCTCGACTGACTCAACAGCCGCCGCTGTTCCGTTGAGCGCCCAAACTCCCTGAAGTCTACAACTCGGCTGATTATGCGAGTAAATAAAAACCTTTAAATTCGGAATTACGTGCACGACGTGCAGTACTGTAATGTACTTATTTATGTACAGTACATTTCCGCTTTCGGATAATCGACACTATAATGAATTAACTTATTAATTGGATTAAGTTTAGTTAGTTGAGGATATGTGGAAACTTAACCGGAGTAGGCTAGTTTTTTCAGCAATGACATCGAAGTGTGGCAATATTTTATAATAGACGTTGAAAGTGATGGACTTTTGTCTGTAATTTAACTTAGCTGAATAGTTGTATTTAATTATCTGTACACAACATACTTAATCATTTCAGTATTCAAATTAAATCTTATACTTTACTCTTAAATTCTTGTTAAATTCCTTGAATAATAAATAGAACCGATTTGACTCTAGAACCGGGAACCAAAAAAAATGGAACCGACCCATCTCTAAATAAAAAGTAAAACAAAGGAATCCGTCCGGACTTCCATAAAAATCATAAATCACGGGTAACGTAAGTCCAAACAAGTTTTACCCGACTTCAAACAAATAAAATTATTACTTTAAAGTTTAAATACTTTTGTTACCGATCTATAAAATGTGTTATTTTTCTTCACAATAGACACCCTAATTCTATAGACACGATAACAAACGAATCCATAAGTGTTTGACCTTGAGCCTACTCTAGACTTCTTGTGTACAAATAACAGCCTACGCATGAATAAAAATAAAACAAGAAGCGTTTACTTATGAAAGGAAACAATTGCCTAAAACATTTTACTGGGTAAAATGTCCACTTACATAAAATTAATACTGTTTTACATTTTCCCTACTGATATTTATTGTTAAATACTGAATTGAGTTAAAATACAGAGAATGCGATTGCAAATACCGGAGATTACATTCACGGAGTCTATACGAGAACGGGCAGTTCTGACAACTGAGTATCTCTTGGTATCAGTAATCGGTATCGAGTTTCGGCTATCGATTCTCGATACCGATACCAAAGCTAAAGTATCAGTGGTATCGAGAATCGGTATCGAGAATCGACCCATCCCTACTTGGAACAAATAATAATTAATACAGTAAGTCCTCTACTTACAAACATTCGACCTACGAACTTTCGAAGTTACGAACAAAGCTCCAGGACATTAAAAATGATTGACAGGAGGTGGGAAGAACGAAACGTGGCTCAACACGATTGGCTGTTAGCTTTTGCTATAAACATACATGACCGATGCTAAAACAGGTCATTTGAGTTTGGACTGTAGTCGCAATGACTAGTTTCCAAAAACAAGACACTAACGAATGCCCTTACATGCTATAAATTGATACTGGACGAAAAGAAAAAACTGCTACTCAAACTTCTATTACTCAGTTTTTTAATAAGAACTCTAAAGAGGCCTGTATTGTGGGAGATCCAATGCCATCAACACCAATTATTTAAAAAACAGTCTACTTTTTAAATTTATATGTATGTAATGTAGTTGTTTTAGCAAAGTACTTTTAATAAATGAAGTCATTGATTTGCATGTGTACAGTACTTATACTTCCTTTTACCAATTTCTTTTAACAAATTTAATTAAACATTATTCAAGTAGCCTATACAGTGCAGTACAGTAGCCTAATTATAAAAACAGTGATGCATGTAATGTATTTACAATTCTTGTACCAAACTCCGCGTGTTTCGAGTTACGAACTTTTCGACTGACGAACGTCCGCTGCGAACGCATTAAGTTCGTAAATAGAGGACTTTCTGTACAATAAAATAAAATGACAGATACCGTAATTGTTAAAGTGACAATTATGTTAGTGCAATGGTACTTTTCCTCTCTACACACAACAACTGAGAAATTACTTGTCTACTTTATCTTCCAAAATTGCAGAAAAACTGAATCTTTTTATCCTTTATAGCGCTAAGGCAAAATATGGACAACTGATCAACTAGAGTTTAAATTTTAAATTTAGATACTTTTGAGTAGTACGATACACAAAAAATACTCACATAATTTAAAATAAAAAAATAAATACTTTTAAGAACTCTAAAAAATTTAAATTAAACTTTGCAAAATTTACAATTAGTCAAAAACAAAATAAAAAGAATATTTATTGTTGTCTTAAAATAAAATAATTACGTACTATACTAAGAAAACAAGAAGTTATACCAAACTAAAACTTCGGAATGAATATCAGTCAGCTCACAGTACAAACAAACAAAGCACAGCCGAGTGAAACAGATTGCATCTATAGGTGTAAGCCTTGCTGAAAACACTTGCTATAGTAGATTAATTTGCTCTGGCGACTGAACACAGATCGATAAGACACTCTGTGATAGACAATGCTTACATTTTTTATTTCGTCTAAACATATTCAAAGAACATCTTTCTGCACTTTATTAAAAGTTTTTGAGTTTTTGCGTTTAAAGGCACTACTAGCCGCTTGTTAAGGATTGATCTCATACAATAAAGAACATCCTACTCAACTATAAATAAAGTGATTAACCTAACAATATATTCGTAAAATTTAGAATTACAGACATAGTAATTAACAAAACGAACATATAAGGTGATTAAAGAGGTAAGAAATAAAAAATACCTTGGTGAAAAGGTAAAATAAGATAAATTTAGCCTAATTGAAATTAAAACAGATCTTGAGACAATAAATGTTTTAAAATCGCTAAACAATGACTTTACATTGTAGATTGTAGTAGATTTAAAAAAAAATCTAATCATTTACAAGTAATTTAGTAAACTAATTCGTAATTCTTAAAAAGTATTTTTTTTAAAGTTTAAAGTTAGTTGAGTATTTTTTGTGTACTACTTATCCCTAAGAATCTACATTTAAAAAGAACAATAATAAAATATAATTAGGCTATTTTTAACTTTAAATGAGCGGCAGCCCAAATTTTAGCTTAGCGCTTTTAAGGTTAATGTTAACTACCAGTTTCCTTTCTTAAACTATCTTAGTAGTTCTATTTGAACATAAACAAAATTAGAAGTGAAATTGACCAGAATGACAAAAAAATGCACAAGTTTCAAACTTCAAATTAAATATTTTTCCAGTTTTGGAATTAAAATTAAAGATAAACAGTTTACAATAAATCTTTACTATTGCACAACAGTTTCGACTTACCTTCCTGGGCTGGAACTCGTACTTGACGCAATGCTGGAATCCTTTGCCTTTAATTTTCATTGATGTTAGCACCAAACAATTCCCCACAAAGTGAGCGGAATAGCCAACGCCTTTACTTGTTTTGAAACTAAAAATCAAAACAATAATGACTCACAAAATGGTTAGTAGCATATCGAGGACTGAGCGTATATTCAATATAGTAACTGTATAGACCTGGCCTTTAAGTAATTGTGTACCATTATATTTCAATGTACAGTGAATGTAAGGAATCAGAACAATGGCCTAGCACAACGTCTTGTAACATCTTCAGTTTGTGAAAGAAAGTATTTCTTCAGTTCAAAAAAATATTTCTTACGCTTTAAAAACAGCTAATAAAATCCGGTAAACAAAACCCATAAGGTTTGATTTTTTAAAGAGAGCTTAGTATAAAAAACACAGACAAATTATTAGGTCATAGATAAAAGACGTGAACACAGATAAACAGGGATATTATTTGCCTATAGATAGACAGTGACATTACATGCCCATAGATCAAAATAGAACAATTTATAAAAGTTTTATGTGAAGGACAACAAAATCGAGTATTCATGTTTGCCGGTTGGCAACTTAATAGAGTTGGACTTTTAAGTCTTCTACGTCTGACCGTTGAACTGCGTGGTCGCATCGACAAAAAGTTCCTATCCAAGTTGGGATGGAATCTCACATATTCAATATTTATTGTTTGTGAATTACTTACAAGTGAGTAAATTTTTAAGTGAGTTTAAAATGTCTAGCACCTCAATGTTATAAAGAAAATTCAAGTGATCAAAAGGTTTTACTTAGATATTTAGGGATGAAGAATCGTCTACACCAGACATAAGGCATGTGTTTTTAACTTTTAATAAACTTCAAACAGTGAGGTATAGAAATTTGTCATTATCTATTACGTGTAAAGTAAAACATCGACCAGTTGGTATGTAAAAACATAAATTTTAATTTTTGCTCTTTCTTAAAAATAACCTAACATAAAATTTGAGAATTGTTTTTGTATAAATGTATAGGTTTGTCATTTTTATGTGTCTTTTTCTTTCATATGTTGTTTCTTCAATAAACAATGTTTAAAGTTTACTTAAACAACACTGCATTTTTTCTTTGACTACTCCTCACTATTTTAATACTCTTTTGGCCTACGAACTACACCCTGAGACCTCAGAAGAGGAGAAATAGAAAATAAGGTAAACTCATGCTTGCAAAAGTTAAATAACTTGTACATTGATAAATTCTTTATTCTTTTATTTTTTGTAACAACAATGTTGCAAAATAGTGAAGCCAACAAAGGGCAATTTTAAGTAAACTAAATATATTTTTTTCTAATCATCACATCATAGCCACAGGAAACTGCACCCTATGTGAAATTATTGACAGCAGTAAGAAAAGTTTTTTATTGCTATTTTTAGTAAAAAAAAATGATAAAGTTTTTATCGCTACTAAATGTAACATAAAAATCAAAACAAAAAACTAAAACTATTTAACAAAAATAAAATCTGGACAAACTTAACAAATATTCACTTATCACATCTACAACTAAAAATTATAAACAATACAGATAACTATTTAAAACCTTAAAATTTTCCCGTTTCTTTCTGAATAATCCTGTATAATATATGAAGGTATGAGAAGCCAAAGGGTACAAGTGACATTTTTTGAATAATGAAGTAGTGCAGAAACTGGCTCTTCAACACTTTAAAATTTATGTTGTAAGTCTATCATGTGCTGAGATCTAGTGGCGGAAAAAAAAACTACTTCCTAGAAGAGCTGTTTAGCTTAGAAGCCAAGGGGTACATGTGATGCAAGTCACTTTACATAGGTAATTCACTTGTAACCTATATTTTATTACATAACTTCTAACTAGCAGCCAAGTGTTACAAGTGACAACTTTTATCAAATATTGGCTGATAACAAAGAATAAGAGGATGAAAATCATCTTTGTTATATTATGTTAGCCTAGAACCTAGTAATTAAAAATATACTAGTTTTAGTGATCATGGTTTTTCCTGGATTTGATTTTACAACAGTTTAACTTTAAACTGAGTTTTCTCAAAACTACTTCACTACAAATTTTGAAGCATATAGCCGTGAACAATGGCTATGAAGTTGAACTAATTGACAATATAATGAGAAAACAAGAGAAAAAGAAACTAACCAAACATAAAAACAAATATGTGAATAAAAACAAATATGCTGTAATACCATATAATCAATATACTGATAAAATAGCCCGGAAAACCTTGAATGATCATGGAACAAATATAGGCTATAGAACGGACAATAGCCTCGGAAAAATACTTAAACCGAAAACAACAAAATCCAAGATTTTAATAGATTTATTAATTCAGTTATGAATTCGCTTTGTACATTTCCTTGATTTTTTAAAGTTTTTTCAATTATGTCTAGTGTTTCTAATATTGGAACATTCGTATATAAATTTACGATGTCAAAGGAAACAAACCTATCTCCTGGTTTTATTTTAATTTCTTGTATTTTTGTGTCAGGTCTCTTGAATTTCTAAGTTTATGACTTATATTGAAATTTAATAAACTCCGTAATGTTCCATCTAAATATTTCGATAGTTTAAATGTAGGGGCGTTTCTAAAATTGACTAGTGGTCTTATTGGTTGGTCCTTTTTGTGGGTTTTGGGTAATGACTTTAGTTGTGGTGCTGAAGGCTTTATCATTTTTAGGTTTTTCTTAATATTTTGTTCATCAATTTTGAAGCATATAGCCGTGAACAATGGCTATGAAGTTGAACTGATTGACAACATAATAAGAAAACAAGAGAAAAAGAAATTAACCAAACATGTGAATAAAAACAAATATGCAGTAATACCATATAATCAATATACTGATAAAATAGCCCGAAAAACCTTGAATGACCATGGAATAAATATAGCATACAAAACGGACAACAGCCTCGGAAAAATACTTAAACCGAAAACAACAAAATCCAATAACTACACTAAAAGTGGGATCTACAAACTGAATTGTGGTAGTTGCAATAAATTTTATATTGGTCAGACAGGAAGATCTTTCCAGCAGAGGTTTAAGGAACATATCCCCAATTCCAAAAAACCAAACTCAGTGATGAAATCAACTTTCGCTGAGCACCTGATTGACTACGACCATACATACACTGACATACAGACGAACATGGAAGTGCTACATTTCTGTCAAAAAGGCAAATATATGGATGTACAGGAACAATATGAAATATACACTCACGTGATTAATACACCGACGGACATTTTAAACGATAAACAAAACTTTCAATCAAACCAGTTATTTGATCTCCTAACAAGATTAGAAACACCAAATGATAGACACTTATATTAGTTCAACATCAGCCGCACCCGTGAATAGTCGCATGCGATTAAGTAAACGTATAAAAAAAACAGTGTTGTGAACGGTGTTTTAATTTTTTTTTAAATTTTAAATGTTTTTAAATGTGTTTTTAAATGTTAAATGTCAGTATATGTAAATTGTGATTTTAAATGACGAAGTACAATAACGCTACAGATACCAACATGTGAACATGGCTGAATAAAAAGCCAAAACGGCCGTAGTGTAAAGAAAACACGTTATAAACGGAGAACAGACGTAAGTAGTTCAAATTAGATTACTTCACTAGACTTCAGCCCCTCATATAATTTTAGTTAAGGTGAGAATCAGCAAAACATTGACCAATGATTATTTCATCTATTCTAATGGCGAAGCGATTCAGCTCTATTAGTTACGAGAAAATAATACAAAACCAACAAAGTCAATAAGCTAGAAATTAAAACTACATTAGCAGTTGAGGTTGATTTTACGTAAACAATGTTACACAAACTAATTCAATCGACAAAACTTTATTAATTAAAACACAGTTTTCGTACCAGTAAAGATATGGCTTCTCTCGTTCTATGTTGACCGAGTTGATTGGATCCAAACGAAACCAAGTTGTAAACGTGAAGCCACTTTCATAAGGCCATCTAGCTAGAGGTGGTAGCACCATTGCCTGGACAAAAACAAGTCGGTTATTAAAATCAGATAAGATATTTGAATAAAAAGAAAGTAAACAATAACTTCTTAAGTATTTTAAAACAAAGAGAAATACAGTACAAAAAACATACAAATAACCTTGAATAATATCATACATTCACTTTAAGGGCAGTTTTAGCAATTACAGTTTAATCTCCCAGTTAGGTAATCTAAGATCTAAGTTAACCCTTTAAGGACAGTACAGCGCATTGCACTTAACTAGTAAAACGACGTTCTAGAACATCTATAAAAATAATGTTTGTTTGTAGTGTTTTGCTACTCTCACCCCTTCATTCAGTTTTAAGACTCTTCAAAACAAAATAGTGACAAAGAGATGTGACAGGACTAGTAGGAAAAATTACCGATGTCCAGCTTTTGCTTGTAAGAAAGAATTGTGTATTTCCTTTACACTCAACTGTGTTGTTTGATGTACGGATTGATAAAAATTACAATAATCCCATAAAAACAAACGAAAATATGAAACAGTCTAAAGCGATTTGACAAAACTCTATTAAAGATGTGTAGGTTATGTCAACCTTGGTTAAAACTGATATTTTAGTTTCATTAAACATATTTTTGACAGAATCAAAATATAAGACAGATTCACTTCAAGGAAGCACTGCGACATATTAAATGCTTCGTTTTAGTAACCAATAAAAAATGTTAAACTCTCTAAATAATTCCATTACGAATGTAAATTTTACCATGAAAGTATGCTTCAAACTAATTTAGGATTGTTTTTTAGATACATTCTAGCTTATGTTAGATAAAATTTCACAAATAAAACTTTTATTTAATTAGCTACATTATGTTTTGCCTTTAGGCATCTTCTGGCTACGGTTGGTTATGTTACCTGTATGTTTTTTTTTTTTTTTTAATAAAAAGCACACATAACTGCCAAATAAGGAGTAGCCAAAACTTCCATGAAACTTAACAGCTTGGTGTTTTATTTTGTGTTGGCCCATATCATTTATCTTGACTTGTTACAAAATGATCTAAATCTTTTTTCTAAAAATAAATGAGCAGGTTGAATGCTTTTACTACCACTTCATCCACACTGAATAGAATGCCAAGAATTTATTAATATTCTCAAGACCCTAACTTTTTTTTAATTTCCAGGATTTTCTTAATCCATTTCTTAGCATGAAGAAAAATTTCATAAGAAAATTAGATTGTTGCATAATTAGATTCTAAAACATAAGAATACAAACATCTAGATTTTCTTACTTCTAATATGTAATTATACACATCTAGGCGAGTCTAGTCCTTTCACTGTTACTGCTCTTGATTCCTCTTAGTTGAAGATATTGTTGCACGATTTGACACAGCTGAAAGGTGGATTGTAAACATAAATTATCACAAATGTATATTTATACATCTGCCAGACTGTTAATATCTTAAGAATGGACCATCCAATTTTATTTCAAGAACATTGAATCTTACTTATTTCAGCATTAAACATATCACGTATTCTCACAAGAAAGACACCAGAATGTTGTTGATACAATAAGACG
>JAGFPH010003173.1:113834-144016 GCA_018207615.1 Philaenus spumarius | reverse complement strand
CCAACTAACCTATCGGTTTAAATTAAGGGCTCTGTAAATTTCTCTCCATCCTATAGAATACAATCCAAAAACTAAAAATCTAGTATTGCGTAACCGTTTCAAAAGGTTACCTATTATTAAGAATGATAAACGTTTCGCATTTAATCGCTTGCAGTTTAAGTTAAGGAATTGTTTTTATAACCTAACAGAAGTTAACTTGCAGTAACGTTCTGCAACGTATTGCATTGCAAAATGTTTTTTTTTTTAGGCAGTTTCTGCTTACATAATTCTAAATTAATTTTAAGCATCAAAGTAGTTTCCGTATCAATTATTAATATTTCTGTTTTCCCTTTCCGTATTGGATTATTCATTGAGTGTAGGAGATTAATCAGATGTATGTCGAAAAATATATTTATTTTAATTTATAAAGTTACTGCAAAAGTGCAATCCGTAGCATTTTATCCCGTAGCATTCCGTATTAAATGTGAATTTTCGTTTATCTGTTTGATTTGCTACTTCTAAAAAACATCTGAAATTTGCCATGTAGGTGACGCCTTGAGGTACACAGCATACAGTTTTAAAATAAATACGAGGCTTGTCCAGAAAGTAAGAACCGTTTAGGGAAAAAACCCACAGACAATTTTTTTCAACAAAATTTATTTCTACAAGAAAGAAGATATCTTAAATTATTTTTCTACATAGTTTCCAAAATAGTTTAGATATTTGTCGTAGCGAGGAACCAACTTTTCTATACCCTCTTCATAGAAAGATGCCGCCATTGACGAAAGTCATTGCCGAACACCGTCTTCAGCATCGTCATCGCTGCCAAAGCGGCGCCCTCCGAAATCCCGCTTCAAGTGCAAAAACAAGTTGAAATCAGAAGGTGCCAGATCAGTGCTGTGCGGCAGATGGTCAAATTGCTCCCAACCAAATTCTTGAATAAGGTTTTGAGTGGCACCAGCAGAATGGGGACGTGCGTTATCATGGATCAACACAATGCCTTCACTAAGCATTCCAAGTCTTTTGTTCTGAATCGCACGACGAAGTTTTCTCAGTGTTTCACAATTTCATTCCGCATTGATTGTTTCCCCTCTGGGTAGAAAATCAACAAGCAGAATGCCCTTTCTGTCCCAGAACACAGTGCACATGATTTTTTTTTACGACAAATAAATAAGTTGTTTTGAAATTTAGTTTTTTGGAGATCGTGAGTGTTTCCACTCCATTGACAGTTGTTTGGACTCTGGAGTGACATGACAAACCCAAGTTTCATCACCTGTCAATCTTGTTTAAGAATTCGTCTCCTTCATCACTGTAACGGGTGAGAAAAGTCAATGCACTGCCAAGTCGCTTCTTTTTGTGTTAATCCGTAAGCATTTTCCCAACGGGAACACAACTTGCGATTAACCACAATCTCATGCAAAAGAGATTTTGAAATTTGTGGGAATTCATCGGAAAGCATTCTTATGGTGAAACGTCTGTTTCCACGAATTTTCTCATTCACTTTTTCAACCAATTTATCTCTTACAACCGATGGCCGCCCGCTGCGAGCCTCGTTATGAACATTGGTTCGCACATCATTGAATTGCCAAACCCATTTTCTTACCATTCCATCACTGATAACTTTTTCTTCATCTTGTAAGTTGGCGATGAATTTCAGCAGACTTCATGTTCCTTGCGTTCAAAAATCGTATTACAGAATGCACTTTACAGTCCGCGGGATCAGACATTGTTTTAAACATTTTGAGTGCACACTAACTAATGTAATCACAACAAAATTGTTTCGTAATTGCGTCAGCTGTTCAACAATGAACCAAGGAGACTAGAGCGCATGCGCGGAAAATCATCGCTGAAGATTTGTTTTCCTTCATTATCTCTCGAAAATTTATTTCTTTAAACAAAATCAAGTTTATCATTATTTGGACTATATTGCCATTGCATTTGTTAATGTGAGTTATTAAAATAAATATTGCATTGCACAAACGTTTATTTATTAGATTTAAAACAGTTTAATTTGTAATATTCAATACGAGGTTATATTTCTGTGTCCAGATATATTATTTAAAATACCTTTTGTGACATTATTTTGAAATGTGTCCGTAAGAGAATCACTGATATACCATTAATCTAAAATAAATATTGTTTTGGTGTTTGTATTGTTTTAAATACTAGTTTAAAGGTGGGTGAACTATTTTGAAAATAATTTAGTTTACTGTTATATACCTTGAATTGTACAATTTTATTTAGACATTTAATATTATTTATCACGTTAAAAATAAATTTGAAATTATAATTTTGATTCTGCAGTTACAATAAAGCATTCATACTAATTTTATAAAGAACTAAATAAACTCTGTTATCGCATCTAAAGTATAAATGCTTAATTAATATTTCTTACAATAAGTGACTTCTGGTAATAGGGGATAGAGGATGCGAGTGATCATGAAAAAATTGTCGAATTCATAGATTATTTTGTAGATCAATGTTTACAAAATCTAAGATTTCCTGTAGACTTGTGGAATTGTTACAGACAACGACTCCGTAGGCCTACTAATAACTCAGAGGAGGGTTGGATTCGTATGCTCGATGTTTTTTCCGATCAAATAAAAGATTTCAAATCGTTGATAAATACGATGCATGGGAGGCAGAAAAACAGAAATCGCAATCACGAGAGCTGTTGAATATGGAGGGAGTTAAACAGAAATAAAAATACATTCTGTATTACAAGAGAGGGCGAACAAAATGAAAAATAAAGATATTGTTGGAGTGCATGGTGTAAGTCCCTCTCGTTTTCTTATATTCCATGTAAAGAGTGAACTTAGTTCCGTTTGGTGCAAACAAAGAACTTTGGTAAATTGTAAACCTTTTTAAACTGTTATAAATGGCACAAGCGAAAATAAATGAACTTATAATTTTGGTATCAAAGTAACATATTATGTTTGTGATAATTGTTTTATGTCTATAATAAAGTTATTATACTTGTAATAAAATTAGCATTACTCAAAGGGTTACATTTTTGTATTTATTACTTATAACAACAGAGAAACTCACCTGCCCACATTATCCTTCACTATCCAAAGTATGCCCGCAAACAAAAATTCAATCTGGGCCTGTTTTGGCTATCGACCGCATCTGACCTGAAGGCAACTAACTGCAAGGCACACAAAGAAGAAGCTGTATATTTTGAGTAGCCTATTAATGAGCATTTGTTCGTCCTATTACGTATTATATATGCAGTATTGTATTTTGAACAAATTTATTTCATTGTGAAAAATACAATTTTACGTAACCTTTATCAGAGACAAACATATTTTATTATTGTTATTATATTTTGAAGTAAATAAAACTATCTATAATCTATACAGTGGCATTAAATAAATGTCCCGCATACAAATTTTAATTTTATCTTGGGGTAAAACATACGTTATGTATATTAGGAAGGAAATACAATGGAGTATATTGTAAATTGTTATATATTGGTTGAAATACAACTTGTAATTGTATCGAACGAAATCAGGAAATAGTCGTGTGATAGGTTAAATTATACATGGTGTTCCAAAAGTAATGTCTTTGGATGATTAGCATCTAATTTTACAAACTGTATGGGCAGTTCAAATTTCTTAAATGTAAACATAGGGCTTGTGACACATAATTTTTCTTTTGTCCTTAAATCATAAACATTTTGTTTCTAAAAGCAAACTAAGGTATGACAACAATATCCAAAATGGAGGCTGAAAAACATTTTTTCTAAAATCACTTGGCCCTCCCGATATTTTTCAACAGTTTAAAATGTAAAATGAATTTTCGTTCTTGGATTAATGCTTAGCTAAAGGTTTATAAAATCTGTGGAATCAAAATTTTTGGGATTTAAGGACAAACAAATTATGTGTCACAAGCCCTTATAGTGTTAAAAGTTTTGTGAAAATAGTTATTAATAATTATAAGACATTATCAAATTGTAAAAAATTTGCGGGAAAGGTCCAATATTTTTGGAAAAAACGTTTTCGATCGCTATTTTGGATAGGGTTTCGTACGTAACTTAGCTTATAACCAAACTGTTTGTGATTAAAGACAACAGAAATCATGTGTCACAAGCCATATGCTTACATTTAAGAAATTGAATCTGCCCCCCCCCCCCCCCCCACAGGACCCCTCCGGACAAGTTGGTGGTCTTGAACGTTTGTAAAAGTAATTACTAACTATCCAAAGACATTCACAAATTTTCATCTTTCTACTTTCTGTAGCCTAAAATTTACGAACGGATGCCCATACTTTTGGAACACCCTTTTACATTTGTTAGTAAGAAAACTAAGACGGAACAAATTACCATATATATCTCTGAGACTTTGAGAATTTCTCCTGTTAAGAATTATTCCGAAGAGTTTTTTAAACAGACGTATTTCATTTTACAACGATATTTAATTTAAGAAGCGTTTGAAATAAAATTAACATACTAATCGATATAACTTTATCATCAGACACAAGCCTGGCCTAGCTTTAATGCAACGTTTCATGTTAGACAATTGGCCATTTTTTACGACTAAACAACCTTGTACCTTCAAATGTCGAGAGAGCTCAAGTTTGATATATAAAGTTCTACAAGTGTACTAAAAACAAACATCTTATTTTGCATGTTTCGAAAGTGGTGGACGTTTAAATACTAACATGATATATCTCAAAATCCGTTAAACTATCATAATTTGTATTAGGAATAACTAAAGATCTCCGCCTCCTGGACCGCCGTGGTGAATCGCGGCGAAGGAAAAGCAAACTGGTTATATTATACTGTTTTTTTTTTTTTTCAGAAATGAAGTTTGGTTAGGAAAAAAGCACTTGGACTGGGTAGGGATGGGGGAAGCGATGAATTGGACATTCAAGCATGCGCAGTAGAGCCAGAGATTGACAGGATTTTCTTAATGGAGATGGATTCATATTTTTATACCGTTAACGAAATGGAGTTTGAATTATTTGTTCAATAGCTCAAGAACAAGAGTTTTCAATAAAACGAGAAAGCATAAAAGAGTGACGCTCAGGATCAGGGTGAGAATTTTGTGTCAATAACTGAGCTTGTTGCGGAATCTGTGTGCAGTCTGATGACGATCGAGTAGGCAACGGTCCCGAATTTTAAGAGATAAGATTACCTACTAAATTGAAGGACGACTTCGACGGGACTCGGTACAAGCAACGACATAAATGTTTTGTGATTGTCCTTAAAATTATAATTATGGCAGGCAAGGTTCACGGGGGCCTTTATGACAGTGAGTAGTATCGTAACATAAGTGAAATAGGGTTATGGGTGAACAGCGCTGTCGGGCATGTATGGCCTGGTAACCATACAATAATTTGTCTAGTGTATAATTAGTTATTATGTACATGCCAATACTGGTTACCAGTATGTGGTTGTTCTGAGATCGTGGTATTTCGAGCATTAAATTCTAACCTCTCACGACTCAAAAGTCAGTCACTTTTTTTAAAGTTGTTAAGAACAACATTTACATTTTGAATCAAATTTATTTTCTAAAATATCAAAATGTTTACATTTGTATTATTAGAAGATTTAGACAAATCAAATTCTAATTGATTTATATATCATCAATACTTAGTCTTTGCAGCTAGCCTGGCAAATTAGAACTTATATTTTATTACATTATTTAAATTATTGTGCTGTAATTTACATTTTAAAATTTTACGTCACTATTTAAGTTAATAATGTTTACTCCATGGCTTACAGAAGAATCTGGCCTTTATCATTTCTGCGCGCCTTCCAAACAACTCTCAGTTTTACCTAAATAAAAAACTCTTTGAACATGAGTAATAAAACAAAACAGATTGAAGTTCTACCGGGTACTCTTGCAACGTTGCGTTTAGTTTTGAAATACGTATTTTATATTTATCCTGTAATAACAGTGTACAACAGACTTTATTTTATACATTTTCAAAATGGTGAACGTTCAAAATATGTAAGTAAATTTGAATACCTCTAAACAGTAAATTTACAAAAATAAAACATTATTTTGATGTCTAAAACAGTCAATTAGTCAATCCTAACGTTGCCTTACTAATTAAACTACGTTGGCTCGTTGGAATACTCCATCTTCTAGAACAACCACACACACCTAACCAAGGCAGTACATTCTCCACCACCATGCCCCGTCTGTGCCGTCACTTTCTCTGATGTATTTCTGACTTATTTGTTTTTAATCTTTAGCTTAAATATTTCAAATTTACCATTATATTTTAAACTTATTGTTTTTTCACTGTTGTAATAACTTCATAGAATCTTTCATTTCCTGGATATACTTGTATGTTTTAATATGTTCACTAAACTTCGTTTTTAGCATCTGACCAATTTCTATATATGTATTTGTTCATTTGCATTTCATGTTGTTCTTTATCATTGTCCTGCTCTCATATCCATTGTTTTAGATTGAAAATGTTTGTTTAGATCTTCTTGTGCTGCCTTTTTTAGCGGTAGATTATAAAACCTATTAATCATGTATAAGAAAGACGACTTTTTGTTTCCAGTGAGTGCTTTGAGTTAACATTAAATTATACTATCTGTATATGTTTCTTTCCTAAACATTAAAAAAAGAAATGTACTTTTTTACTGTCTTCTACTCACATGATAAGTTCTAGGTTTTTATGGATTTGAGTTATTTATTCTAATATCAGCTCTCCCTTTTATAGATTGTACACTTTATACAAAAACTGTTATACAAAACCGAAATGTTTTGGAAAGTGACAGAAATTTTATAGCTTTCCGTATAGTGCAAGCATTGCCTTAATTTGACAATAAAAAAACCTGTGTGTATAATCCCTTACCTCATTTATCTCTCCCTATCCATGTAGTTTCTCATCCCCCCCCCCCCCCCCCCCCGTTGTATTGTCACAAATAATATACTTTTATTTCATTTCGTGTTGTTTTGTTTTGAAGTTAATACTTATTTTTACCATCTCTTATAAATATTGCAAAAGATTCCTTAGAATGAAGTCATGAAATAATATTTAGTGCCAATGAATAAAACTGAGTTTTAAGTTCAGGTTTTCCTTGATGAATGTAACAGTGGGTAGATTCCAATAAATTTGTGCACAAAGACCAACAAAGAGAGATCTCCTCCAACTCAACAATACGTCACTGTTTGCAGTATGTCATCTAAGCCCGAACTTGAAGGATCGAAGTAGGTCTAATCTATCGTAGTTAAATCGCCTCTTCCGTGGATAGATTTACTCCTGCGACACAGGTCTAGACAAGAACAAGTGTTAACGACCTAGATGTAATGAACGACGCGTGCTACAATTGGGCAGGCGCCGATCTTTGACCCTTCAGTAATTCCATGAATACGAAAACCCAGAGTAGCCATTAGGCCTAGCCCACGAGTCACTTGATTTCCTTTCATTTACCAATTATATCGCATTAACGACCGGATGCCTTAACGACTTCTATACTAGTTGCTTAGTCTGTTATTTATGAATTAACTCTGAAAATTGTAACCGATAATCAACAAGTTAATGTGGTAAGTGATCTTGTTAATGTTTTTCCACGTAAGTGAATCTGATAATCGTACGAGCTAATATATGCATTTGTTTAATTTGATTAACGAATTTAACTATTGTATCCCTAAAATACTGAACAGTTCAAATGACTAAATATAAATTCATCTCAACTGTCAAATTGAAAGGAAACAGATATTATTTGAAAGTAATTTAAGAATAAAAAAATTGTACAAGCAACTCAATAAGTGTGTCGTGAAAAGATTACAAATTTTCAAAATAAAATACACACATTTTGCATTTAGTAAAAGTAGAAAGAAACATAACACAAACAGAACTAAGTACTTGGCAAACTAGAAGGCATGTTGGCGAATGTGGATTTAAATAACGCAAATAGATATAATAAACTTAAAACAAATGTTTTGTCCGTTGCCAGAAATTTAAATATTCTTACACGTGCAAAGCATAAAGTAATCCACTGGTTAAAAGCATCATATTTGTGTTATTTATTTAATAAACATGTTTTCATTAAACCGGATCTTTAGAGAATATTCTCAATACATAGTTGGCTAAAGTTAACTTCAATGAGATTATTTTTATGTAAAATAATATAGGAAACAACGTTAAAAGACATTTTTCATATTATGAAATTCTTTTTGTGCAGTTTTCGATTATAATTAACTGATTGTTATAGATTTTTTTATGTAAAATTAGTCTTTATTCACTTTAGATATCTAGACTACGAAGGTCTTTTATAAATTTATTTACATTACTTCAGTATTCGAACGGTATGTGAAGGGTATGAGGAACACAGCACGGTCTATGTGCCGTATAGAACTGATCAGAATTACAAATGGTAAAAGATTTCTGTGCTGAAAACCCGAAAGGGCGTTAGGTGAGAAATGGTTTTGAAATTTTTGGTCACGAAAAAAGTGATAGCCTATCAAAAGTTGCCTTTTGACATCCTAATTTTAGGAAAGTAAAAAATGTTATCTTTAGGTCGCGCATTAGCGTCAAACTCTAAAAAAAACATAAAATCGGCCGACTTTCAACTTTTTTACTAAGGATTAAAAAAATATTATTTAGTCTTAATATCCCTGAAGTGTTTTCTTTAACTATTTGTTATGCTTCAACAACAGACAAAATTTCAATAGCGTTGTTACGTCGCGCATAAGGCTTAAAATTTGGTAAAATTTACAAAGAATCAACTTTTATTAATTTTTTCAACTAAACGAAATGCAAAAGTAACGAAAATTATTTTTTTATAACTTTTCTTAGAAGGTAAAAAAGGCATTTGCTAGATCTTGAGAATCCACTGTGGTTCAATTGCAGATACTTCATTCTCAAATTCTCGTCTCAACAAGGCATTTAATGAAAAATTAATTATTAATGTTGCAGATGCATCTGGTGTGTCAAACTCTCAAAATTATTAGGAAATGGAATATTTGTTTAACATTTATAAACCGCTTATAATTCTGCATCATACTAACTGCGGTCACTTTGACACCATGCGACTACTTGTGTTACAATGTACCGCGCGTAAATGAAAGTTGAGTTATCTGCAACCACCTAGTAAGCGACAGATTTAGATTATCTGACAGAGTAACAGCTGCTATTGCGTCTAGTGTTTTAAAAGATCTTGGACTGATTCATGAGGGGAATGCAACGCTAGTAATCGGTAAAAACAAAATAAGATGACAAAAAACACAAAGTTAGAAAAGAACTGAAAGAATATCAAAATTTAACAGATGTTAGTGTGAAAGGAATATACTTTGATTGGAGGAAAGACAATACTTTGTACCAAGAAAAAATCGGTTCAAAGATTTATAGAAAAACTAAACAGGAAGAGCACATCATCATAATTCATGAGCCGGGTGGTAAGTATCTAGGACACATGACACCCGTAGAAGGTGCTGGATCTAAAAGAGCTGAACAAATTTACGAGTTTTCGGGAAAAAACATTGCTGACATGACACAGTTAGTAGCGATTGTTTGCTACGGTACAACTAATAAGAACACAGGCCGGGAGAATGGTGTGATTCACTGTAGATTATACTGACATTTTTTTTACAAAACTTATGTTTTAGTATGTCTCATTAGCTTTAATGGAAACAGGTGTTTTAATAAATGAATATTATATGCTGTGTATATTACTATAGATTTTCCTTTAAAATTCCCTTTTTATGGGAAAGTGACTTTCCACAAAAAGGCAATATTTAGGCTTACACAGAAATAATTTTAAAGTTTCCGGCTTCTTTATCTTTTTTAGTTTAGTCTTTTAATCTAAACCCTTTCTAGACTGGACCACGCTGTACAAACATTCCTCAGAGATGTGCAGAAACGTATAAAATTTAAAACCACGTCGGAGCTTCAGAAAGTTGTAAATACACATTCTTTCAATAAATCATTCCCATTTGTCTTATATTCAACCTGATACCTATTTAGGTAAGACTTTATGGTCTGCTACATTAGCCTCGCTGAAGTTTATCGCCAATGCACAATTGTAATGGTCCCATAAACATGTGATTGTGTTCGAAAGCCTTTCTTAGAAAATGTCAGGATATAAAACCATCTTGATCTGTAGTTAGCCAAATCAGGCGTACGCTCAGTTGCAGGTGTGGCTCTCGACACTTATTGTTAAACTTGACTTTAAATCAATTGAAGGTTAATCTTTACATACTTACCGCACTTGTAGGTCGAGTTAGGACTTGAAAATTGCAGGCAGCAGATACGTATCTGATCGTGAACAACACTTGTGAGCAACACACAAAAATCGTTTTTAGGTAGAATATATTTAGGTAGAATATATATTTGCGAGTCATAAATTATAATACTTAATTTATGCATGTACGATCTATGTAAAAAAATGACTACTATAAAATTTAAAATCAATAATTCTTTTATTGAGCATTCACTCATTTTTTCATAACTACAGATCCGCCATATATTGTATCAAAGTTCAATTAAAATACAGTAATTTAATACATCTTAAATAATTGTTTCAAATTATATATAATTCAAGCCTAAATTTTGATCTTGGCCTTTCAATGATATTTTTTTTCATTTTGAAATTTACTAGGAACATTTCAATTTATTTATCAACAATTTAATACAAATAGGACACTAATAAAATTAAACCGAAAGATGATATATCGTTGATTCGTCATAGCTAGTTCAAATTGCAATAAGAACCTAAATCCAAACTAATAATGTATTTGTACAATTCAGGGGTTTCCCCGTGTTTGGGTTTTATTTATTTAAATATGCCTTAATATATATAAACCTTTTGAGGTTAAGCAAAAACGTAATACTGCTAGACAAATTTAGGTCTATACTCTGAGTTCTGTTAAAAAATTATGTAACATCAAAATTTAAATGCTCTAAAACCAAACAATGAAATAAAAACTATTGTAAAATGAATTGTATATATATACTTTTTTTTTGTTTTACGCATATAGGCAAAACATAAATATATTTCTTCTAATACCATAAAACTCAAAAAGAATGAATTAATAGCTGAAAGGTAATTTTAGGTGTACTAACGTTTTTATGAATCATGTTTTGAGGGTTACCTTTACAACAAAAACTAATTTTTTATCTATTTATATACAGATAAAACCCAAAATAAAAATTAATCAATTTGTAAAACTTGCATGAAACATCAAATTACAATCAATTACTTTAATTTGATTAAAATTATTAAACGTGTTGTGCAATAATTGTTTATATGAATATATTATGTACTTAATTAAACTGTCGTAGTAAAATTAAAGATAGAATTAATTATAAATGAGATACATAACTAGAACTAACCTTGCTTCGCTCGTGAAACCTAAACCCACATACTACAAATAAACATACATTGTAATATCATAAATGATGTTTTCAGAAAAAAATTGTGCATATGGATACAACGGAAACTTGTATAATCACATTATTTGTAAAATTGCACATATTTAGGTAAATATAATCATAGGCCCTATTTTTACAAATATTTTTCTGTAACGTATTTCATTTTTTTAAATAATATATAACTACCTACGGTATTCAAGTTAAATACTATTTCAGTTACTATATGGTAAGAACGTAGTCGTATAGGCGAAAACATAAAGAGAGGTAGGTATTTCATTTAGAGGTTTTACTAGTAATACTAGTGTACTACGATTTTTTTTTTTTTTATGAATGGGTAAAAGCAAAGAAAATTTCAATTTTGACTTATTAAACTATTTCGATTGATAACATCACTATCTGTCACGAGGATAAACGGTACAAGTCTACTTATAAAATTAACCGCATGGTAGCAGCACCACCATGCATCTAAACGCTATCTGCCATTTCTCCAGGGCGACAGTGGTAAAGTCAGCTTGTCCAAGGAAAAGTGATAAAGTTAAGATAGTGTCAAAGTCTTTTTTTGATGTTTTTGTTTTGTTTTTTGTTTTTAATAATTTAAATACTGAAATAGCGCAAATTATAAATAAATTTAATGCAAGACTTAGATGGTATACATACTAAGGTTTTCAAATCAATATATTTTTACTGTTACTCCAACTGGCGTATATGAATAATTTAAGCCTTGAAACAGATGAATGTTTGATCCTGGAAATTGTTGATCGATACAATTAATTGGTGTTTTTGAAAATTTATAAATAGTTGTTAATAGAATAAATTCTTTCTTTGACAGACAAGAATATTTTAGTAAATATCGATATAGTTTTCAAAAATGCTAAGAGGTTTTCACAAGGTTAAACACAGGAAATAAACGAGATGGTCAAGCCTACGACATGGTTGATCATGATATACTCCTTGAGAAATTGTGGTGAGCTTTAATCTGAGATGATTTGTTTCGTTAAATACATATTGTAAAGATAGATAACTCTTTGCAAACCTAGGTTTATTAAGTATGGAGTTCTTCAAGGTTGATAGAGTATATAGGTTGACGAATTCCCGCCTCGCCCTGCAGTCCACAATGCCTGCTAGCTTTGACGTCACGCAGTGACCTGGCACAGCCATCTGCTTCTTGCTCTGCCGCCCGCCATTTTAGTATTTCAGTAGAATCACTTGTACCATGAGGTTGTGTTTTGGTTCATAGTGTTTTGTATTGATCAGCTTTTACAAGTGTATCGGAACTTAGTTTTAATAGTGTCTCAGTAGTTGTGACGTCGTTGTTAACTTCACATGGCATGTAACAATTAGTTTGTTTTATTTTAAGGAAATTTCGGGTAAACGGTGTACAGTTGTTGTCTGCAATAATAGCCACATCAAAACAAAGGTCGATGGTGTGGTCTATTTTAACTTTCCTAAATACCTTGAAATAAGGAATAAATGGGTTCACTTGTGTAGGCGGGAAGGGAAATGGAACCCTGATTAGTGTTCTGCATGTTTAGACCATTTTTTGCCTGAGGACTATAAAAGAGAACTTAAAGCAGAGCTATTGAATGTACCTAGTAAAAAAAGCTCAAATCCACAGCTGTTCCTTCTCAAAAACTAGCAATTAGTCCTACTCCAAATTTTAAAAATTTAGAAAATAAAAAACTTGGTAGAAACAGAAAAGACAGGTATTTCAACAGGAAAAACATAAAACTTGTCGATTCATTATTAGTTTCTAAAGGTTTGTCTGAAGCAGAAATGTTATTTATAAGCAAAAATGAGACGGAAACCATCGAGTCACCAGTTAGCTGTCAAAATCAAAGATGAATAGAACTACAGAAAGAAAATAATATTCTCAAGGCGCAGTTATTGAAGAAACAGCACCTTTTGGGGGAAAAATCTTTAAAAATTCGCAGGCTTTCAAACTTCTTTAAGGCGTTGAATGGGAAAAAACATAAAAAAATGTTAACAGAAAAAAAGTTAAAGACAAACTTAGTACAATTTTCACAAAAAATCAGTTAGATTTATTGTTTGAAAATAAAAAAAGAGTTAAATGGACAAACGATGAAATTTCAGTAGCTCTAACTTTGCGTTAACTTGGAAAACGAACATATCTTCAAAGAAAATGCCGCTTTCCTTTTTCAAGTTTGTCTACTTTGAACAGATGGATAACCAATATTATTATACGAAGAGGGTTTTTTGATGATATTTTATGAAAGTAGCTGGTGAAAGAAAAGAGAAACACGAAAAGGTTGCAGTTCTGCAGTATGACGAGAAGAAGGTAAAATAAATATAAATTAGTTCGTGGGTCCAGTACTCCTAAAATCGAGAAACCTATTGATAAGTCAAGTGGCTCTAGATCGGGTCATTTTCAAAATAACAAGCTGAGACTCAGCATAAATGTTTAAAATATATATTTTAACTCCTATGTCAAGTTTCAATTCGATATATTAAAATTCGGCCAATTTAGGATGAGCCAACGCTTTATATATGAATAAGATGTCCCCTTTTAGTGATTTCCCCTGCTGCAAAATACATACCTGCATTATCGAATTTTTTCCAGACAAACCATTGCTCGGACGAAATAAATACATATGACCTTTTTTCTTGAAAAATACCTCCCCTACACGGTGGTATTTTTATTTTCCTCTATCTTCATCCCAGCTCGAAATATCAAGGATAATCGAAAAAAAATGATAATCGATTTTTTTTTCGACTTTGGGAAATTGATAGACTGGTAAACCTTTTTTTATATTAATCTACATACTTTAAGGTAATTATTTAAAAAAATCTGCCGTATTGCAAACTACTGGTACTGTAGTTGTAACCTACACCGAATGGGCTATACGTCTACTTCAGAAAACGAAATCTAGTGGATTCGACATTTGTCTCAGGTAAGATTTAATACTACAATTTATTATTAGGCCTACTTAGTGCAAAAGCATACAAAAATAATCATTACAATAAAATGCATAGTTTTACATAATTCCCTAGCAGACATGTACTAAACACACGCGCAGAGACGATCTTCCTGTAATAATGGTTATGTAAAAAAGTTTATGTAAGACATCTTGCAACAAATTGTGTCTAATATAGCACAAAACTGGGTTTTTGAGTGTTCGTTATTTTATTTCGAAAGGCCATAACACCAGTTTCAAGTAGATAAAAACATTATCTAGCTTTTAGAGAATACAAAAAAAATAGTTTCATCATAATCTGTTTTCTTGTTTTTCCGGAGAAGACAACGTAAAATACCATCTTGAGCATCACAAGACATACAGTCAGACATAAATTTAGATACAGACAGGCAGAAATTGAGATAAGACGCGTTTCGGCTTTCTTATTGTATGAAACGAAACAATAACTAAAACCTTCATGATTCTAAGCAATGTACAGACAAAACTCTAATTTTATTTGTATGGATATTAGTAGGGAATGTGCGATTTTAAATAGAACAAAAAATTTAAATTCACACATTTTTTATATTATTATAACCTTTTAAATACGATATAATTTGCACTCACATTGTAGCACCGTAACGTGTTGCAGGTGTAAAAACGGCGTGTTAGTAAACACACAAACATTACCTATTTAAATGACTTACAATTCCTGTTCTTTACACAGGGTGGACTGGTGGAGCCGTCAGAGCAATGGATATGAATAAGTCAAGTTTGTGAGAAGTTCAAAGTATTCCATGTAGATAATTTACTCAAGAATGGACAAAATGTATTGAAAGACTTGCAATGGCAGTGTCACAAAAGTGTAACGATTTCCTATTGGAGGTTATTACATCATACATTAAAATGAGAACAATAATAAGAATAAAGGACTAAAGGAACCTCAAACTTTGTATGAAAAAAATCAAGAAAAGACAGAGCATTGCTAATTCTGAAGTTAGAAAGCGGTTAAACAAAGTGACAAAAATTGCTATATAACTCATATATTTTTTACATTTTAGTTTTAGGTAATAGCTTTTTTAAGTCGAAATGTTATAAAGCATTTGAATAAAATCCATGTCCATGTACAGTGAATAATTACACAGTTATAATTAGTGATTCTGTAGCAAAAATAATAATAACATTATTGTTATTCATGTATATAACTAAAAATACTTTTACAAAATGGAAAGAACATTTTATAATATCGTATACGCTAGTTATTTAGGGTTATATGAAGTGTTTGTTAAATTTGTTAATCATAGACCGAAGAAAATTTAACGATGTGTAGCTTTTATTGAGCCTGTTATTGCTTTTTTAAATTCATTGGGACGCTTCAATTTGTCGACAGGCATCATGAGTAAAGTAAATGTAAAGTTGCAGTATCTTTTAGGGTCTTTAATTACGTTATAGAAGAGGTAATTTGTATTTTAGCTATATAAAAAATAAGAGATAATTTGTTTTAGTGAGCAATGTTATTAAGTCTCATTTTAGCTGAAGTTTTCATACTGTATTCATTCCATATTCGAGAAGTTTAATCACTTACAAATTAAAGGCAAATTGACAAAATAATAATACAAACTAAATATTCGCTGGCTATATTACAATCACAGATATGTACTGTCAACATTATTACAACAACAAATATGCACATCAACAAACATTATACAATGTGTACTGTGTGAACAGATGCCAAGCATTGCTTATTAACTGCCAGAGCTAGTGCGACTTATCGGAGGGCCGGTCACTGCGTGACGTCACCGCACTTGGCTGACTTGAACCACGAAAACGGTCTAATGCGTCAACCTTCTTCTCTAACAACCTTGGGAGTTCTTCAAGGTTTGATTCTTATACGTTGTTATAATTTATTTATGGTAGTAATTTCATGTTGACAAACTTTGAGAGGAGCTAATGTAAGGTATTAATACATTTTACTTTGTGCCATGTTTTGTCCAATGCCGATTCTCAGGATCGTTTTCTTTGCTTGAATTAATTCCAGGGTGCAATATGGCATGATATCCTGGGATGGGACATATTCTTAAATGCTTTAAACCAGTAAATATATATGTAAAAACGATAATCAAATGAATTAATAGACAACCCCTTCTTTTATATACGTTTTTCTTCTCTCCAAATTCAAAATATAACAATTATTTTTTTAAGAGGTTTATTACTATATTTGTGCGACATACAAATTTAACACACATAATTTTGTGTCCATGTACCACTAAGCTACGGACATTTATATATATAATTTAAGAAGGTTTTCTTCTTTAAATAGCTCCAAAACGTGTTCATGGTACCTCACTACATGTTAGAAACAGTATGCGCTTAAGGAGCATTTATTCTGAAACACGAAAGGTCGCACTCGGAGGATTCCTCCAGTTAACAATATGAATGGGATTATTTGTAAAATTAGTACTTTATTGTTAATATCATTAAATATAAGTATAAAATTAAAAGTTATTTAATACATAAAATAATTCGACCACGCAGCTGAACCGCTGACATGAGTTCAGCAAATTTCCAAAATTAAGTTTATGTTTTCGGTTTCAACCAACAATTTGGGAAATAGGTCTACTCACGACGGTGCTGAATAGCTGCCACTGTGTACGAAATATATTAGTAGAATTTGTTTGGGCCTAAGCCTACACCTTCGACTCACGAGCTCCTTCGTTACACTCGCAGTGGAAAAATTCACTTTTCGAGTTTGCACCTCGATCTTGAGGCCTCGGGTTATGAGCTTCGCTTCGCTCGCAGCAAAAAAACTCTCCCGTTGACCTCGGATGAGAAGATACCCCCAAAATAAAATCCACCATGTGTCTTTCAACCGGGTACTTTTATGGTATTTCGTTTTGATTGATTTCGTGGAACCAAGCGAGCTATAAGGTCGCGTAAAAAAACAAAATGTGCAGAACAACATCATACATTTATACTTTTAGAAAAAACCATAAAAATAATCATTCTCGTAGGAAAAATCTAAAAAAATAGATACTTCCTTTAAAAAACGTACTTCCTGTTGTTGGATTTCTTTTTCTTTTTTTTTTTTTTTTTTTTTGAGCGACGTAGACAACCAACAAGTGTACCAAATTTGGATCAAATCGGACTTAAAATGTGCTGCTAGAGTGCGAACACATATATACATATATGATGTTTAGTGACACCCCAAAACGTGTTCTGAAGACCATGATCGGTGCTCATTTGCTACTCCCGACCTTAGGTCTTACCATAAGGGTCACTGCAATAGGACATTTTCCTGTAGAAATTCGCTAATAAAAATAACAAAAGAAATTTAATTTTCTATGTTCAATATTCCAAATATTATTTTTTAAATAAATCGAAATATAATTAATTTAGCAAAATATTCTGGAAAATTTTTATTTCAGTCTCTATGAAGTATATCCTAATGTTTTTGTCTAACCTGGCTAGAAAACAAACTGAAGTTACTAAAAACTTACAATAATAAAATGAAAATAGTTTTAAAAAAACTCCGTTTTTACAAATTCACGATAAATAGCACACGAAAGATACTCCGTGTAGCAATGAAGTTAGCTCTGATACTTAAAAAAAAAACTATTAGTCGAAATGAAACCGGTAGTAGTAAGAGTAATACAGAAGAATTTTGTTTTTATAATATATTTAAATGTTACTATAAAATCTATATTTGTGTAAGAGTGTATTAGTGCTACTTTAAAGTATACATGAATGTTTGTGAACAATGGTGCACACAACCGTAAATAAGTGTACAAATAGAGTGTTTATCTATGGAATTTATGTTCTATAACAAGTCAGTTTATTGAAAATGTTATTGTAATATTAGCTTTAATTTGAATACACAGATACACAAAGGAAATATATATATATATTTATACTTTTTTTTATTGTGATTATCTCCAACACAGATCAGGGCTTATATTTCACAAAAGTATACACAATGTAATATATTTTGAGAAATATAATTGTTATTGTAATATAAAACAAACAAAAACCAAAATATAAAACATTTCACTGATACCATCAATAGCAAACTAAATTATAATCTCGTTGAATCCATGGTAATGGCAGGCGTTGTCGTCATAGCAACGGCTAAGCAGCACTCACCCCGCTAGTTAACAACTCTGCTCTTCATAAACAAGTTACTTTAGACATGAAAACCTTTTCTTGTCTCCTTGCCTTAGTAGAGCAGATATAAAAAGAACTAACTCATAAATGATTCTTTCAGTTTAAAGAGTTTCGAAATATTTTTATAGACTAATCCTTCAATTTAAAACGTCTCCATTCGAAACTTACCTGACTCTAATAAAAAGAAATGTTAACAGACCATACTATCATCTTCGTCACTTTTACGCTGAAATATTCCATTCAAATAACAGATTTAATTCCAAAGTTATACTGCTTGGAAGTTTCATCAACATATTTTTATATTACTACTACAAAGTACATAAACTCCCAGTTAAATTAAAAGTGATAATATTCCAGTTGCAATCTGTTTGAAACTTCCATGTTTTTAATAACATAAGAAACATAACCCAGTGTTTACTATGTGAGTTTCACTTGTATTTGCTGTTTTTCTCGTTTTTAACTTGTTACCTAATTCCTACACCAATTACTACCTATGCTAGAATTATTCCTAGTTTCATTTTCTTTTCGTTTTCATTTCTAATTTATTTATTTACAATGTAACAATTACTTTATTGCAACAATACACATTTTTATAATGATATAATTTAATAGAAAATTATGCAAATATCATCATATTAATCATTATTAAATCGAAATAAAATGTTATATATAAAAACTAATTTGTTACAATAAAATTACTCCTGAATGTTAGGTATGTTAAGGTGTTAGAAATGAAAACATAATTAAAAAATTGAAACCTGAAAGAAAATTAAATTAATTAACTTATTTAACACAATACGTTACCCACAAGAAACATTTCTGTCAACGATCGATTCTCCCGCCAAACTGAGAAATTTTGTCTTCTGATAGTTTGAAGACACCGGATTCCTGTCATGTATTGTTTACAAACTCACTTGGTGACACCCTCATAAATCGGGGACACACGAATTGCCACAAATTTTAGGTCCATCTGAAACGCACGAACTGCCACAGTCATTAGAGGGGATTAGAAAGGGTCAACTCGCTAGATAAGAAACACACGAACTGCCACAAGGGTTCGGTCAGGTAGCGGCTCCAAGTGAGGGAAAAACGGGAATAATACTCCCTCGGTTACCCCCATCCCCCCACCCACATACTTGTCTTCTTTTCTGGTATTTTCGAAGGCATTAAACAGTCTTGTTACATACCTAACAGTGGGAAGATGTCTCTTCCGGAATTTAGTGTGGTGTTGAGTGAAAGGGGTCAGGAGTGTTTGACTATTGATGGGTTTAGATTTGTTAAACAGTATGTTTATAATAAGTTCTATGTTAGGTTAGGTTAGGTTAGGTTAGGTTAGGTTAGGTTAGGTTAGGTTAGGTTAGGTTTATTAACTTCGTGCTATGTTAATAACAGTTATTTTTAAAGGATTCTTGATACTAGAAACTATTAAATGCAATATTGATTGGAAATAAAACGCTCCTGTTGCAATATTTTTTTGTCTCGATGCTGAGCTATCACTTCTTTGACTTCTTGAGGCCGATTGAAAACAATGGTTATTACTCACAGCCTTAGCCGTTTTTCCCGGACTTATGTTTGAAATATAAGTAATGTGCAGGAATATCATCGAGGGATAACCGCGGGAGTATAATTCCCGTTTTTCCCTCACTTGTAGCCGCTACCTGACCGAACCATTGTGGCAGTTCGTGTGTTTCTTATCTTGCGAAATGACCCTTTCTAATCCCCTCTAATGACTGTGGCAGTTCGTGCGTTTCAGATGAACTCAAAATTTGTGGCAGTTCGAGTGCAGCCCATAAATCAGCCTTGCGTCCGAGATGAGGGTCAAACCGTGTTTAGGTTATAAGTACAAAGACTGATATTACTGCATTTATCAAAGACCGTATTATTTTAAAACTACAGTCGAAAACATAATTTATGGGTAATATTGTTTAAGTTATAGTTCTTTTTTAGATTTGGTTTTCTGTTTTAAAATTTGCTTTTTTATTTTATAAGCAATGCTGAATTTGTTGAGTGAACCAAGTAATTAGTTGATTAGTACGATAATTTATATATAAAAAATACGGTTTAAAATGTGATAAAATGTATAAATCATTGAAATCAAAGTATCATAGGTTCAAAAATTAAATTTACATTGTTTACAGCCAGAGAAAAGATTGACGCCATCAAGCTGACATCACGGCAGTTGAGGCAACCCGCAGAGCACCTGAATAGTTTGAAATAGGTGGTAGTAGCCCAGTGGTATCTGGGGTAGTAGTAAGTGAAGACTCACACTGACAGGTTAATGTGGAACAAAGAATATGAAATACCAAAACTTTCTAATTCTTTCGCAGTAATGTCAATAAAGTAATTCGTTATTTTATGTGGGCCGAGATGTAATTACAAATAATTTCTTATATAAATATATATGGGATGTGGTTTATATAGACGTAGATCTTTAATAAGAAACTTTTGATACTTTGTTAATTCGGCCTTTAAAAATTCGGTTAAAAATCCTTTAATACTTTAAAGACATTTTATTTTAGATTTCTGTATCAAATGGAAACTTTATAATTTAGTTTTTGATGACATTTATTTAGTAGTAACAAGAAAGTGGAATTATTTCCATTGTGTTTCACACTGTTGAAAAATCGAAGATGAACACAGGCAGAACTTAAGATTCTTTGATTCGCTTATGTCTGTTCGGTTTATGAGGTATGTTTCAATATCAGAAAGTTTACCGTAGTTGACAGAAATAATTTAGAATTTACAATCAAGTTTAATAAATAATGGACCAGTTTTATTTATAAACTATTTTAACTAAATAAAATAAACTTTAACTTATAAAACAAAATAATAAATTACCTACTTTTGAAACTTGAAAGAAATGTATAAGTATCTTTTTACGATGCGGGTATGAGTCAGAAGTACATAAGGCTTAATCTTCACATTGTCACTTTTTAAACGTTCTGGACATACTGTACTAACAAACAGGTTTAAAGTTATATTCCGGTTTAAAGTTATATTCCTTTACACTGAAAGACTGAAAGTAGACTTATAAACTTAAACGTCTTAAAATAACTGTCTTGTAAAACCTGAAATCACCATAAAATAAAATAAAGTTTATTTTATGCTGGAGCATATGAACTCTCACGTTGATTCGACAAAAATGTCAAATATCGAAATATTCTGCCGATTTTATTAAGTGTTCTAGTTGGAGTGTTGCGCAGTGTATACAGATTGTGTTCATTTTAACTGGGCCACCATTGGAATCTTCAAAAGTGCAAGATGTACATCAAACTTTAAATGGGTCACGTCTCCTACTGTTTAGTGACCATTAAAAATATGAATTTGAAATTTCAAAAATTACCCGCCATTTTACAATATGGAGCATAACTTTCGGATTTCTTTAGAATATCTTGTATTTTATGGTGATGTCCGGTTTCACAAGTTATTTTAAGACTTCTTTGTTTTTGGTGTTTTTTTTTTTTTTTTATTAGACTAACAGTTTAAAAGTTAGAGCGGTATAAAGTTTTAAAAACACCCAAACTGAGCGGATGATATTTTGGAATGGGAAAGTTTTGAACCAATGAAAACGCTCTTAACATTAATAAATCATTTTTTAGACAAATAAATAACTTTTTTAAAACAACAAATACGGTTTTTGTAAATTTGCAATTCCATAATACTGATGAGTTAAATGACAAAACTAAAACATTTTCACACATGATAACAGATGGATCAGCTATTCAGAATCCAGAATTCAGTAAAATCCAAAATCATCGTAAAACATAGAGTGTTCCATAAGAAATTCGAAAGTTGGCCGCCATTTTAGAATATAAAAACGTTAAAAACTGTACTTCTAAATGAGAACTTGTAGCCTATTAAATAAACAGAGGGCTTTCGTTAAACAAGAATTTGAACAATTCAAATCAACATCTGATATTGAACAGCTGTATTATGTTAAAAAAACTAACAAAAGCGTATTTGTTGATTTTAAAAAGTTATTTGTTTGTCTAAAAAATGGTTTATTAATGTTAAGAGCGTTTTCATTTCTTCAAAACGTTTCCCTACAAAAATACCTTCCGCAGTTAGATTGTTTTTAAAACTTAATACCCATCTAACTTTTAAACGGTTCGTTGTATCAAAAAAACACATATAACAAAAAAGTCTTAAAATATAAAGTGTTCTATAATAAATTCTAAAGTTGTCCGCCGTATGGAAAATGGCGACTAATTCTATAAATTTCAAATTCATGTTTTTAACGGTCACTAAAAAGTAGGTGAAGTAACCCATTTAAAGTTTGATGACCATCTTGTATTTTTGGAGATCCCAATGGTGGCCCAGTTAAAATGGTCACTCTGTATACTGTAAATATGTCAAGAATTCCAAAAGTAAAAATAATCTGTAACTACCCTAACATTTTATATATTTTTTATCATAGTGAATTGAATCCCAGTCGTAATTAATCCCAAAATCAAAATCAAAGTCACTCAGTACATTAAGGTTTTCACCAAATTACATTTCTAGCCTTAAACTTAATTTCTATAGATTATAAAATACTATTTGTAGCATTTTTTAACTTTATAATGGCGTGGTTTTTGATGCAAAAATGAGTATTAAATTTAAGCGGGTGAATACATAAGAGCAGTAAATGCAAACTTAATTTCGCAAACATTATCTTTGATTTTAAATAACCAGTCATTCAAGGTCTTCAAGACGGCGCCTGCAGTTATATTCATTTACTTATCCCTAATATGTCTTCACATCGCAGACCAATGCCTCTTCAATTACACGATTTTAACACTGCTTCCAGCTAAACAGATTTAGATTAACATCTCAAGATCTTCAAACGATATAACATTTTAGTTTGTAATTTTGAGCCGCTATTCACCGACTGTATATTTACGCAGGATAAATTCCTTTTTTTCGAGTTGTAGCACTGAAGTCTCCCACACTATGGGCGTAGTCTAGCCAACATCTATTGTTTACAGTCAAAGTCAGAAACACTTTGAATATTCAAGTGTTTCAATTTGTGTGTCAATTAATCGTGAAAGTTTGGCAAAGTTCAAACACGTGGAACAAAGAAGTTAATGAGCAGAGTACTGTATATGTGACTGTGACTCACAAGTTTCATACCCAATGATTCCCGTATGGTTTCTTGTACCAGAAAAATGAACGCTATTTAAGCGATATTCTGCCTGTATGTCACATTCGATTATTTAGGAAATCATCATGAAATGTGGTATAGTCATAGAACTTGCACTTAGCCCAAGAGTATCACGCGAAATAAAAAATATTGACTTTCACTCGTGAGAAGATAAATATTATGTATTTTCTCACGATTCAAATTTAAAACAAAATAAAACTTAAACAAAATATATCCTTATGACTTAGAAGAAACAGTTTATAGTTTGATTATTGTAGCTCATGCAATACTGAAGATGGCTCATTGTTGATGTATGAGTAAATAAGCGTACTAGTTGTGAGATTATTTGGTATCAAATTTTATTTTGTCAAACGAAAAAAAATATTTATCTTATTAAATAAGGGAGCAACAAGAGTTGCAATGTTTTTCCTTGCCTAGTCTAATGAAAGTATCACTCATTTAGGGTTAATTTCGCTCGTTTCAAAACAATGCCGCTTTGTTAGATTAAGCCTAACTTATTTTACTATTATGAGACAACAGTAGATTCTATTACGCTTTGCGATCATAATATATATATTATTTAAACGCAATTACTATTAGTATTTCAATAACATTTTGTTTTATTTGTTTCTTAAAAACATTAAAGACTACAGTTTTGATTGCAAATAAGGTTTAGCTTTTTGTTCCCTTAATTTTTAGACACTTGATAACGGGATTGATTCATATTCCCGCAACATCGTGTATTGATTTTAACATACAAATGTCCGAAAAATTAATAGTAAAAAATAAATTTAAAATGTTGTATTAGACAATATGAGTACTGTTCCATTTAAACGTTGATTTCCTTTTACTTCATAATTTTACGGGAGGATTTTTATTTCATCATATTATATGGGATTGCGGTGTATGCACCATTAATGTTCAACTTGTATCCCACCCGAATTGGTATCATGGTTATTTTTAGAGACTTGAAGCTTAGCCTAAGTGTTTTGCCGGAGTGCCAAAAATCTTCGCATGTGTTCGAAGTGACATTGGTAAAGTAGCATGTTTTGTATTAGTAACCGGTTGTTTACTGATAGAAGTATACTGATAACAATTCTTGTGTAAAGTTCTCAGCAACTGCAGCTGCAGGTAAGTTAGCATTTATATATTTAAATTTTAACATTAAATTGTAGGCTGCATATTGCAAAGGATATCCGAATGTTAGTTTATTTTTAATTCCAAATAAATTTTATAATAAATGTTTGTGGCAATGAATTTGCACAGGTTGTTAATAATTCGGCCTATTTTATGTTTAGTGATTAGTTTATTTTAAAATTATTACGATGTTTATTGTTTCAATTTAAATCACTGGAATGCCTACCCGTGTGGCGTGCTTTAGCATTTCTTCGCAAGTTCTCCAACTTTAGAAAATTTCTGGGAATAAGAATTTTTGGAAGTTAGACATTGTTGTCATTAACAATGTTGCGTTAAATTTTAATTTCAGATACTGAACAGGCTCAAAGATAATAAATGGAAATAAAGAAACTATAACGTACATTTAGGGCCTCTATCTTGAAACGGTCTTCAATTAGACCCCTAAGTCAAAACTGTTATTCTTGAAAATGTTTACTTTTATATGTTTACAATTATGTAACTTTCGGCTAAAGTTTAAATTAGTACCAACTCCTATAAAAGCGAGTGTACGTACGTGCGTACTTGGAGTAACATTTAAAGAAGAAATAAATATTCGTTTAACTTAATAATATAACAGCTGATTTAACCCATCATCTGTAATACGCAAACAAAACCTAGCGTAGATTATACCTTGGGGTTATGTTTACAACTTCAAACAATAATATAGACTATAATATTAATAACTTCTAAATCATTTGATCTATCAATATGAAATAAAAGGCAATTAAAAGATAATATTTTATCTTTCTTTAAATATATATAATAATATACATAAAACACAAAATCTTAAAAATATTCCTACAGTTTTATAGTCCTTATAATTGTACACATTTACCGAGTTAAAAATCCCCGTCTGCATAGTTAGGTAGGCCTAGATAAAGTGTGTTCTTTAAATAGTATTTTGTATAAATGATGTATTTCTGATGTGTATCTAATTAATCCGCCTGTGATTTTTCACGGGGATTTACTAGTTTTTTTGTAAGTATTTTTAAAGTTTTACGTGTTGTAAAATCATATTTTTGATATAAAAAGTAATCATAGTATGTAGATTTTTAAGAAAATTTATAATTTTAATCTTCTTCTTAACTCAGTTTAGTCATTTGAGATTTATATCAATCCTAAGTAAATTACGTTGTGATTATTCTTAAACTTAATTAATGTTTATATAAGTATATTTTCCAAATATCCTGTGAGTATTTCATTCATAATATATTATAAACTAACTATGTATTTGCTAAGACATTTAAAGTAATTTATCAGAATAAATGTATGCCTTTTCTTAGGCCTATTAAATAATAATTAAATAACTCTAATGATAGACTTGCAATAGAATTCAACGTCCAAACTACAAACTATGTCCACAGAAACACATATATGTGGAATTACTTTAAAATAAGAACTTACTAAAAACAACAACTGTTAAATCAATAAATTAGATAGATTAAAGTCTTATAGATATCAATAACGTTTAATAGTTTTAGTTTCTAACAAAATTAAAATGCTGCCTAGTAAACCTAACTTCAAACATCAACAAATTAGGTCACTAAGAAGTAATAAAGTGAAATAAATACAATTAACACGATATGAGGTACTGTAGATAAGTGAAATCTCTTCTTTTTAATATTGTGTAGTTTAGCGGAATAATTTTAAACATCAAAGAGAATAGTCGTTATCTTATACAATGAAATTACAGCTAATTATAAGATAAAAAGAATGATTTTTTCCGTCTGTGTGACTTTATTATTTGTTTAAAGTAATTCACTTACTTGAACATGACGCGTTTCGGAACTCTATTCCATCATCAAATTCTCGCTCTAGTGAGGTCGTTAGCACATTAAAATAAATACATATACAAAACAACACAAACACTTAAACGCGCATAATAACACATAAAATATATTCCGTGTGTGCATACCGTCGAATACAACCGGTCACTGAGTACGTCGAACCGCTAACATGAATATCTTTCAATGTTTGTTTTTCTTATCTATTGCTATTGCTTCGTCGTACAACAAGTTGGAATGGAAGTTCAAATGGTCATTTAAATAAGCCCCGGATTGGTTTTCTGCGCTTTGTAAATTTCATATTATTTCAGCGCGTCCATTGTTTACTTTTGTTAAACACTTGTAATGGCTGGAAATTGGTGTCAAAATTAAATTGGTGTAATTACGAATGCCACATTATGGAGCACAACCATTCATATTCTAAGCTAGTTTGGCTTTTGTAGCTTTATCACTGAGGATGGCGACTTTGTCGTTGAAACGCGTTTGATTTATTAAACGTATTAGTTGTGAGATTGTGTGTTATTGTTTTATTTCATCTATTCATATTCTAATTTTGACAGGTACATATATCATCGGACGTCGAATATTGTTGATAATATCAAATATTCGTTGTGCCTTTTCCTTGTTTATCGCCAGTGTTTATTTATATCTCGATGAAAAGATTACTTTAAATCTACCTCACTACGCATGGGTACCATCACTGTGTTTATCTTAATTTATTGTTTACTTTTAGCTTTCAGTATTGATCCAGTTTCGATGACATATCGGGCGGAAATTTTCACAGCAACTACTAAAGGAATTTCGTCCAGTATTAGAGCGTTAAACTTTTCTGACTGACGATAAAACTGTCTCAGATTATTGAGGATACTGTTGGATTGTAATTCAATTAATTGACATTAATTTTTAATAGCATATGTTGTTGGAACCGTTTTAACCCTGGAAGCGGTCGTGTAAGTTCGCTTATACTTTTGAATTTTGCAAGCATTTTTTTTTTTTTAATTCTCCACATATAGTAATTATATACCAATCCAAAATTTTTCCATAGCTTTTTTTAGAAAAAGATCGAAACAATTTACATATGCGACTAAAAAATGTATTGATGTAAAATTTTAAATGTTATTAGCTCAGGAAGCATACAATGTTCAGAAATGGAAAAATCCACAATAACGCCAACATAAAAAGTTGTAAACAATTTTTTCGAAATATACACAAGTTTTGTAATTTAGTTCTATATATAAGTGTGTTAAAATATATAGAGATAAATTTCAAAACAAAATTTCAGAAAACACCAGTTTTTATGTTTCTACTACAAGACTGCTAGTAACATTAGGCTTATTTTGACAAATTTACCAGGAATATAAAAAAATTCTTGCTTTTAATTTTTGCTTTACTCAAAAAAGAAATTTGACTATTATATAGCGAATTGTAGTGAATAAATCACATAGAATTGAACGATAAACTGGAAAATTTTATGTAACCTTCTATTTTTAAATCTGATATTTAGTTTAAAGAAATTGTGTAAACGTTTGATGAACTTGCCAAAAATCATAAAAAGTTATTTAACACTGAAGCAAAGTTTTAATTTTTTTTTCAAAATATACAAAAGTTTTTTAATTTAGTTCTAAATAGTAGTTTTTAAATATATATATATATATATATATATATATATAAATTTTTAAAAAAACATTTAGAAAACACCAGTCTTTATGTTCATACTACAAGACCACTAACAAAATTAAACATATATTAAAACATTATTTAGGAATATATGCTTTACCCAAAAAATTAAATTAATTTGATTATAACAAATTGTAGGGAATAAAATTATAGAATTGGACTGTATACTTGAAAATTCTTATTTTATAAACTTATTTCACTTCGTTTTACTAAATTATAAAAATATAACACTACCCTGGTTTTTGTAGGTTTAATTTATATTCATGCGATGGAAACTAAATTCAAAACTCTCGGGGAAGTTCGTGAAGCCGTGTTTAAAGGAAAAAGGACATGCTCAGCCGAAATAAAAATTACTAGGTGCTGAGACAAATTGTGATAATGAATTTTATATTCGTATTCTTAGAATAATTTTGTAAATTATTGTTAAATTGTGTAGTTTAGAACTCGTTATGGTAGTTCAGAAAAATTTGTATTTTACCTTGAGAAAAGTCTTATATAAGATTTTTAACTTGTATATGTGAAACTAGCAAGAAAAAAAAACTCATTTGCAATTTGGGCAACTTGGTAATAACCAGGAAACTGTAGAATTTTTAGAAATATTTTAATATTGTTTTATTTTTCCTTTTTCTATTAAGTTGCATTCTTAAATAGGACAATATTATTAACAAATTGTAAACTATAATATTTTCTCCAAATCTTCCAAATAAAATGAAATTTTCCCGATTTGTTGAAAAGTGTACTTAGTTTGTGTTTCTAAGGCCATTCTCATATCTATTCACACCTATTTGTGATAACCTGTTTTATTGGTTGTAAAATGTCTTATTTCTGTCTTCCTCGTCTACCCACCGTAGATAACTTAATAAAGATTAAATGATGTTAAAAGTGGTGATGAATTATAATGAATGATACTGATACTTGTTATCTGTTATGAGTAGTCATCATCTATTGTTTGTTTCATGGAGTCTTGAATCTTTCCATCTGAGAACTAGGCTATGTGGTTTTTGTCAATTTTTCGTAAAACTAAATTATGCCTGTAGTCAATGTATTTATTCAACCATAAAATCTTCAATCAAGATAGTTTATATTTTCTAGTATCAACTGTTTTGAAATATGTGCGTCGACTGAATGTTTCCTGCTTGCTGCACTCATCCTCAAGATTAACACGAAGGAGACATATACGTCTAAAGAGAACTGTTTTATACAATGTGAAGATGTAGGTATAATATGTTAGTATCTAGAACACAGAAGGTTTTTTTTTATAATTGTGCGTTCCTCTTTGTGAGTTTTAATATACGTTCGTCTATTTATATCACAACCTTTCAACCATTTTACCACCATTTACGGTCCATTTTACAGGGAGTCGTTTATTTTATTCCCAAATGCAAAACAAAAACTCAGAACTAAAGAGAAAGACAAGAAATAGGTTATAAGTACAAACTAGAAAGACAAAAATATATTTAGGAAACTATGGTTGGATAAGATATAAGTTACACCTTGGACAGTGTACAAAGTTTACGGTTTTTAACAATCTAAACAAGTTTTTTCTTAAAATTATTTCGTCAGTCAGTTTTAAAATGGCCGCATTTTGTCGTCAATACATTCAGGTAACTTGAACTTATTTGTTTTCAAAATACAAATAGTATTGAAGAAACGTATGCATGAGGTTTTACTGCCCGAGTAAATTAGTTGCAAACTAAATCGAACACTCATTTCACATAAATAACTGAGAAAATAGAGAACAGTTATTCTATTTGGGTCTTACATAAACCTAAAACTTTGATTCAAGTAGACACTTATATTTGGTGAAAGGGAAAACACTAAGATTTAATATGTCTTGTGTTTTAAAAACAATTCTATTTGATTGAGTTTCCGTAATATGAAAAGATGTATTTCTTCACCGATATATTCTTTGTTTGATCAGGAATCTATTTGTATAGATCCTTATTTACGTTGTTAAATGAATCCTTTCTATTTATATTTTAAAGGTTTGGTAATACTTAATAATTAAAAACTAATCAAGATCAAGGAGAA
>JAGFPH010003173.1:86548-105541 GCA_018207615.1 Philaenus spumarius | reverse complement strand
CTTTATTCTTTGTAAAATATTTATAAACTCTTAATATAGACTCTATTGGACATATTTATGAAGTTTATAAGTTCGGTTTAACGCATATTAATGTCAGTGAAATTCTAAACACAAACATAATGGCAAACCCAGTGCTGCGTGTTGTTCGATAGACCTTGGGCACACCTTGAAGTGGTGATATTGAAAGTAACCTAAATTTAGACCTCAGGTGTCAGGTGCTACACATAATTTAGAACATTTGAGATAGTTCCAAAAAACTTGTTTATCGTGTTTTTGTCGGTTTGTTTTCTTTGTTTGGCAAATGGATTAACTTCCTACAAAACAGACAAAACATTCTCCGTAGTCTTCCCAAAATCACACTTACTCTTCAAAGTAAACAGAAAGATAATCGCCATCTTTATTTTAACGAAAACCCTGTAAGTGTATCTCTGTCAAATTTAATTTTATAAGAAGTAATCTAAAATTTTTTGTGAGATTTTTGTGTTTTAAGACTTGTATTGAAGACAGTTCAATTGAAGAGTAGGTTTTTTAAGTCGATAATCAATCATCATTATTTTAATACTGATACATGATGCTTACCTCATGGCATCAGTCTTACGGAATATAAAACCTGTCTAATACCCTAGCTTTCAGCCCAATGAGTTCAGTAAGCTTTTTCATGTTATATCAATAATCCATTTCATTAACCTTTTGTCAAGATTATATTAAAAATAATACAAATCTTTCACATGATGTATCTATTAAATAACGAGACTGACTAAATACATGTTCTCCCGTTTGCACTATATATATATATATCGCTACAGTCTTGCTTTACACTGTTTAAAAACAAAGAGAAAATCAGTCAACTGTTTCAACACATAGGCCTACACCATTTTCGTCTTTAGAGCATCAACTGACTCAAAACGTGTCTATTAAGCACTGATTTAACTTTTTAAAAAAGATAAAAGTCGCATTGTTTTGAATTGGGCGAATGTGGAGGATGTTCAAGTGTAGTAATGGGTCTTTTTTATTGCCAAAACCAGCTTCACAGAAAGTGCTGAGCATAGTTCTGGTGAAGAATAAAACTATTTTTCACAGTGTTTGCCGTTTTCTTCTACTTCTTTATCTCAGCTTTATCAAAACTTAATTATATCTCTGCTGGTTCACTGTTGTACACTATTATACCCATTATTCCAAAATTACATCCTTGATTTGATGATAAACGCTATGAACATGGCTTTGAGTTTTGACTGGCTGTGACGTGCTTTTTCTCTCTCCCAACAATCAGCTCATTTGCTATTATACACTAATGAACACGTATTTAACAGAAGTAGATAATATAATTTGATAGATAATTTCTTTTCTTTTCCCAAGGCCAAGGTGTTAGTATTTTGGAACTTGAGTGGAATTTGTACCAGTTTGTTTTGCCGTTAACCCCCCCCCCCCCCCCCTCAATTGAGGAGAACTAATTTTACCGAAGTTTTGGATTGAATGGGGGAGGGAGTAATTGTGTAAATGTGTGTGAGCGTTAAGATTTAGCTGACAAGGGTCCTTTGAAAGAGAGTGACTTTCTTGTATATAAAATTGTGACTTTTTGTGACTTTTAGCAATAAAATTATCTAAAAATATATATATTGTTATTGTGATGTAGGGGAAACAAACATTGTGGTGGAAATAGTAGCCTTTTAAATTTATACATACATTTTTCATAAGAAAATATTAGCTAAAACTCAACAAAAATTCGTATATTTTAGGTTATTGTCATTAGACTTATGAAAAATGTCAGTAATATAAGATAAACGCCTTTTAAACATTAATAGGTTAGGTTAGGTCAGATGAGGTTAAGTTAGGATAGGTAACATGAAATACACCTAATAGTACATTAAATACATGAAGTTTATGTGATACATGAAAATTTAATTTGAATAAAATATGATTTGTTTTAAAAATTGCTTAATTGTTTAATGATTGCTGTCAGTTTGAAATTTGTAATAGATAGAACTGCCAGTTATAATTTTGTTGATAACTTAAGGATGTATTAAAATAATGCATCTTAATAAAATCCACATTAGAAACCTTGACCAGTCGGCCTAAGTTAGTTGTACCACGGCCGTATTGCGAGCATGTGTTTCGGACCTGTAAACGTTCGATGGACCTTGCCTTGTCAATAATTCCAGTTTACGTGGGTAGTCTTTACGCACACTCTTCTGTATAAAAGGTAGTATGCCAAAATATTGAAGGCGTTACAAATGTCAATGTATTTATTTGTTTATTTATGTTCGGTGAAATCCCTTTTGGATTATCAACTAATTAGTTTAATTAAGTATATTTACTTAATATTAAGTACATAAGTAAATGTAATTTTCTAAACTAATCAAAAAATAAATCAAACATTTTTTTTTATAAATAAAACTGTAAAAATAAATCAATAAATAAAGTTTAGGATAAACAACTTAATTTAAACTAATTAAAGAAAATATTACTGGAAATGTTATAGTTTTTTTAAAATAATTAAAACATATAAACATCTAGTTAGTAACAATAACGTAAGAAGTATACGTAAATAAAAGTACAAAACAAAACACAAACTCGTTTTTCTTTTAGGTTATATGTTACAGATAGGAGTACCCTAAGAGAAGAAGAATACTGGAGTGGTTTAATGGTGGGTGAATGAAAATGTATAAATAAATGTATTGGAAGCAAAGGACTTCAAAATCCTTCTTATTATGTTGAGCTACGTATTAGGAATATTCATTTTTATGGAATATATTTAAAAGGTAAAGTATTGTATAATTACATTAATATGTATAGCTTTAAAATCGAAATATATTAAAAATCGTCAAGTTAGAAACTAAATATAATGTGTAGCTCTAAACTATATAAATGTGAAACATTCCTAATTAAATCTATTATTAGTATCATTGATAAAATTAACCAACTAGGATCTATATAAATTGTAATATTGTGTTAAAAAATATAAAATATGAGATTTATAAATGTAATATTTGTTTATGTGCTATAATATATTTTTATAAATTAGATATTGTCTTCTTGTTTTTATTATTGACACAAAATTTATTTTAATCTGTCAGAACGTTTCTCAGGACATACATTAAACTATCGATCTAATTTTACGTTTTTTATTTCTTTAAAAGTGACAAATCGTAGGGTAATAATTTTCTTCTTGGTGTTTAGCTTACGAAGCACCAAATAAGTGATTATTTAAAGTTTAGTAAACCATTAGCAACGTAACGAAGAAATCCTTATGTATCAGTACGTGACCTAGAAGAAATCTCTTTTACAATTTGACATTACCATTACCACTGAACAGTAATTTGAATTTTACAAAAAAACTGTTTTGTAGGCTAAATTCATCTTATTTTTTGAATATGGTGCAATCCCTTGCTCTTCCTGTTGTCAAATTGTCAACTATACCACAACACAGCACAAACAACAACATAAAAACACACAAAAGAGTTTACCGATTCGACACGGTCATCAAAATCACAAAAAACATTAAGCAAAAAAAGAACATTAAGTCGCACAAATTGTCAAACGTTTCGCGAAGACTGTCAACACTTCTTCAGTAGGCCTAACTGATGTTTAACATGATGTGCCATCCTGTGGACGAAAGTTTTCTAGAAGCTTACTACGCCGTAATGTTACTGACAAATCTCGTGTCTATCAAACGTTAGACAATTATTTGTGCGTTCCTGTTCTTCTTTTGTTTAATGTTTTTTGTGACTTTGACAACCGTGTCGAATCGGCAACCTTTTTTGGGTTGTTGTTTGTGCTGTATTGTGGTGCACTTGATAACTCGTCAACAGGAAGAGCAACAGATTGCACCGTGTTCAAAAAATAAGATGGGTGTAGTCTATAAAACAGGTTTTTGTAAAATAAATATCACCCCGCCTAAAAAATGTAATGTCCTTTAGAACAAAAGTAAATCGTATAATGGTTTATTTTTGGTTTTTATATTTTCTCGTTTTTTTTACTTTTAAGGTGTGACTAAGATTATATTAATAAATAGAGATTTGTCATGCATATCTCGTAGTACTATTACAACCCAGTCAGTGTGATGTCACAGTGGGACCATTCAAACTGTGCCGCGGAATTAGTTCAATGTCTGATCTATTTTTATCCAACTCGTGTTTGGAACCCTGCTCGATATAGGTTAGTTCAGTTTGCGTTTGAACATATCGGAGAACTTTCTAGAAAGTAGCCACTTTTTTGACCCCCTCGCAGTTGACTATATCGGCCTAGCTTTGTGATCGATAAAACAAATAAATAAATGCATTGTTGAGTGAATTTTTTCTGTAATTAAGTTTATATATTTAATCATGTAATAAGTTTTAAAATTGTAAATATCTATAATCTAATTTATGTTGTGCCAATCACACATCATAACAATGTTGGACATGTTTATAATTTAGTTTATGTTTTGCCAATCACAGATAAGGACAGTGTTATACCCAATATTCTCTGTGTCCCCTGTGATCAAAACAAGTAGAAACCATATGATCTTCTTATAATCTTAGGCGTCGACCTTGTTGAAATCAAGTTTCGTGTGCATATCATTAATGTATTAATGGGTTTTATCTCAGTACAGTTTTAATAGTAAACCATATAATATACAAAATTATACAAAGGAACTGAGCGTATAAGAGTTTTATTTGCTTTATAACTGATAAAGAATGCACTAAGCGTGTTATTGAAGTAGGGGTAAAATAATAATTTCTTTTCTAAAAGTGTTTGCACAGATTTGTAGACTTTAAATAGTAACGACAGGTTTGTGAATATTCCGAAATAATTGTGATAACCATAATTTGGGAGTGTTATATCCCCGGAGTTAAGCATTACTGGGCAAAAGCAAGTTGGAACCTTTTGAGCTCTGAACAAAATATTGACTTCTCGATTATGTATCTTAAACTTGGTCTAGAATAAGACTCCTAAGCTTAAAAATAAGAAATACCGTGGTTGAGCCCAGTAGAATAACCTTTGCTATTTTTGTTTATAGAGTCTAGAAAGTGGTTCAGAAAAGATGGTTCTCGTTTGTGTTAGAGAAAGAAACAAGCACATGATTGTCTGCAGGGATATGTTATCAAAACAAAAAGTTTCTAGATCTTGAGGCAACATAAATGAAGTAGATGATTGATCTTCTAACTGAACACAACCTTCCTAAAAACATATTTGTGTTTTTGTTTTGTCTTGCCATTTGTTATAAGGTTTTTCATGTCAGTTATATTAACACTGGATTTATACAAAGGGAAATTCTTTGAAACACAAGCGTTAGAGAAAAGTGAGTTGTAATGTATTGCATCGCTTCTGAAGCTCAAATATCTTTTATTGTTTACTCAATCCATCTTTAGGTACACGACAGACCAGGAAAGAACCTAGTTTGCAATTTGTACAGTTCAAATTACTTTTATGTGCTCCGAGCATTTCGTATCTAACTCTACTAAATGATGGTAGCACGCAGAAACCGAACATCATCCACTGGACTCGAATCTGCAATAGGTGCTGCAGTTGAGGTTTCAATTCCCACCGCCATCGACTCTTAATTGCCATAGATCCTATATTAAATCGTAATAATTGTTACAAATCCAATCGGATTGACTTTCTCAAGTTGTAAGAGTAGGGGAGGCCGGGGCAAGATGATTAATGTCGTGTTTTGAAAAATTGGTCATAGGTAGCAGCACCATACGAAGCATATTGGCTCACCACATGGCAGGGATATAAAATACTTGCTGATATCGGCTTTCATATTATGTGAAACAGTCCAAGAAGGAAACATGTTTTTGTTGATGTCTGATGTAATTTTTGCCGCTCAAGAAATAAGCTTTCATTTAAACAAAAGTAAGTTAAAGCAAATAACGTTTATATCAACTCGAAGAAAGTTTCATATCCTACATTTATATGGAATTACATTTTTAATAGCTTTTTTATATTGCATAATCTAAACCATTTGTATAGTGTACCTCGAGGCAAGATGACGGGGCCTAGATGGTGATCTCGTCTTATTGCACCGCACTTATTTATTTAGTTTTTGAATTTATTGTTTTCCATAGGATATAATCGATATTATTTTGGTCAATATAGAAACTGATGAAGGAGAATCTCTTATAAAATCCATTGCTTCAAAGACTGCATCAAAAAATATTTTTTAACCTTTACGAAAGCGCAGAATCGAAAACAATGACGTTAGGAAACCAGGTAAAAAATGTGTGCTGCTGTCATCACAAGCACTCCTGTAAAAATGGAGCTGTTAAGACATCGACTAGAAAAGGAACAAAAAGGAAAAGAAAGCTGAAAGAGAAAAGAAAAAATTGCAAAACAACTAAAGTTTGATTCGCAGACTCTTCTGGAGAGGTAGTATTACAAAAAAAGAAAAAATATATCCCTAAAGCCAATTTATAATCAAGAAGGCCCTTCAATTTCCGAGATAAAATGACCAGGATGTAATGAACTTTACAAAGACCCACCCACAGAAGACTGGGTTTAGTGCTCTGCTGGCCTCTTAAGCCGTGTTTACACCAAATGTTGGCAATAAAATTTATTGCCAACATGTTGACAACAAGTGGAAGCACAGGTTGTCAATAAGTTGACAACAAGTTGACAACATGTTGGCAATAAGTGGAAAACAAGTTGGCAAGAAAATAATTCGCGCCAAATTTGATCACGTGAGCAGGTTATTTTTAACCCAATACATTTCACTCACCTGTTACTTCAGTTGGTGAAGTAACAGGTGAGTGAATTTAAAATATACTTAAAAATTAAAACATACCCGCAAATTAAAACATACTTAAAAAACTCACCTCGTTTACAAATGGTGGCAAAAAAGTACTAAATTTAAATAAATTACGTTTATATATATTATTTTATTTATTTTTTGTTAAATGTAGTCTGTATTTGTACTTTGCCTTTTATGTGGATACATGTTTCACTGCCGCAGGCAGCATATAGTCACATAAAAGGTAAAGCACAAATACAGACTACATTTGACAGAAAATAAATAAAATAATATATATAAAATGTATGTAGTACTAAGGCTATCAACAATGAATATAAATTACGTTCACAACAAACAGATTTTGAGTAATTTAAAAACATATTTTTTCATTTTGGTTGTTAATTTCAATTGAAATACACAACAAATTTACATGAACCGTGATGTGTGGCCTATTTTGTCAAAAGGAAAAGTAATAGATATTTAAAATCAGGTTTGGAAAGGGGCGCACCAGATACAGTAGTCAAATAGTTGTCTGCCTCATTCCAAAATATTAATGCCGCACACCGCAGTTTCAGGCCACTAAAGAAATGATAAATTTACAATGATTTAGGTAAATTTTATAAATTTGTCTCCTTTTCTTACTTTGATTTTTAGATTATAATAATTATTTATTTAGATTAGTATTAGATTAGATTATTATAATTTGATTTTTAGATTAGTTATAATTGAATATTACTTGAATAGTACTTAATTGATATTTGATTAATAATTCATAAAATAAACTTAATTCAATGTATAAATCCGTTTTATTTTCCTAACAAATACTCAATTCCAATGTAAACAACTTTATATGTTGAATAAAATAATTACATTCTCATAAGCAAAACTGCTTGAAAAATATTTTGTTGTTTCAATTAAACAAATAAGTTTATTAAAACAATAGATATACCCATGCATTTATATATAGGCCTAGGCCTACGTATACTTTAACAGATTTTGTGCAGTTTGTTAAATTATTATCTAATACATGTACTGTATATACAAAATTGTATCCTACTTATTGATAATTTTTTTTATAATGTACGTTTAACCAAAAACATTTTTTAAACAAAAAAAATCATAACAGGTTAGATTTTTTTAAACTGTGGCATGAGAGACGTGTTGTAGTTGAGTGACAAAATAAAGTTGTAGTACCGGTACTTAATGGTTAAATATTTAATATTAAATTAATGTACTTAAAAATGTGGCAAAATAGGCTAAATATTTCAAACTCATTAAATACCTCAAGTTAATTATAAAATATACAAAGATCAAAAAATTAACGTAATTCTATTTACCTCCATAATGCGTGTCTCAGAAGCACTACCCCAACCTCCATGATGGTTCTAGGAGTAGTTTTGTCCTTTAAAAACAGAAGTAAATCAAAAGCCCACCATTTTACTGCTTGGGAAGCACCAGCGCCACTTTTCTCCTTTTTAGTTTCCCGCTGAAACTGGGTGACCACGCTCCTCATTTTGCTTTGTACATCTGCTTTGTCCATTTTCAGTTCAACTGCAATTTCACTCCACGCATAGTTTTTTAAATTTTTATTTTTGTATGCAGCAATTTTCGGGTTCCAAAGAACCTCTCTTTCCCTATACATTTCTATTAGTTCAGTTATTTTTGCACGCGACCATTCAACACCCTCATTTTCCATTTTAAACATTCAACTGAACCTCACCTTTACCTACACAAACACACGTTAATGGGCTTGACCTTGACTACAACTGAAGTGATAACGCGACGTCTGGCGCGCGAAGGCAGAGTGGGAAATTTTGTCAAATTGTTGCCAACAAGTTGCTCGTCTTTTAGCGTCCGTCAACATGTGGACAACATTTTGTTGCCAACTTTCTTTGATCTTTACCGACAACCGACGGGAAACGATATTTTTGTTGTCAACATATTGGCAACATCCAAAAGTTGTCAACATTTTCTTAAAACTGCCAACAAGTTGCATCAACATGTTGACAACTCCGGTGTAAACGCGGCTTTATGATGGCACGTAGAATGTTCAAATTATAATTGTGGAATATTTGTTTGTGATTACTGCTAAAAATATACGAATAAACTAACAAGTCATTCTAATATAGTTCTAAATTACATAAGACTAAACTTTAATTTTTCATCAAACTGATTAAACAGCCATTTAAAATTAATTATAATTATTGGTAGTGTAATTTATTTTTGAAAACAATTTAAAACTAGCCTACTCTTATGGTAGGATTTTGTCATCATAATTTGTTAAATACACTAAACCATATCATACTGAATTTGGTATTAAGTTTAATCTCCTATTCCTTTTTTGTGGTCGTCAACTTGCCCCGTAACAAATGTACTCTTGCCCCCCCCCCCACCGTAGCAAATGTCATATGAGGCAAGATGACTGATATATAATAGTTTGTATCAAAGACTGAAAAAATGAAAACATACATTTGTATGTCAGGTTGTTTTATGGGTTTTAAAAAGTCTAGGAACTAAAGTAACTGTTTATATAGTTATACAAACTAAAACTAACTTAAGAAAATAAAAATCTCTTAACGTCATCATCTTGCCCCGGTCTCCCCTACCTCCATTTAATCACATAGAAATTGGGTTACGTTTTAAGACGTTGACTTAATATATTAAGTCAGTAGGCTACAATAATCAAATTCTTTGTCAAAATAAGTTTGTAATTTTTATTTTGAATAGTTTCGTTAATATTTCAAATGTACTGTGTGTTTGAACGTGTATTCCTAGAGTTTGGCGACATTCCAAGAAAGACTGAATTAATATCGTCCTAAACTTGATACTCATATACGTTATTACTGCTCAATTAAACAACTGTGATGATTCAAATTTAAATTTTCAAGATGTCAGACAAATTTTAAAAGGACAATAACATAAAAATAAAAAAGGAAATGAACAAAACTAACCAAAAAAGTTTATTTAACAATTTTGTCGAATGTAATATTTTGTTAAATTACTAATTATATGTATTTACATCGAACCGTCAGCTAAACAAAATATTGCACATTTATTTTTACATTTTTATGATTTAAAATATGTCATCCTGTTTAACCTTATTTTTCTTAAATTACGCATTACATTATGAGTGTTTTTTTTTTTTTTTTTTTTTTTTTTTGTTAACATACATTATAAATAGATATTGGTTGTTCTTAATCTAGAGTAGGCCTATACGTATTGTCTTCTTCCTCTACTCTTCTCTCTGTCTATATTTATATCTTATTCTACCTTTCCAACTATATTTCAGTTTATAGAAAGCGTGTTTTTGAACTCATTTTTAGTGTGAAATTCTCGTATCTTTTGCATTTTCAACTAATGAACGTAAATATTTATATAACCTGTCAAATTCTAAGTGCAATGTGCAACTGAACAAGGTTAAGCAATGTAAACAATTCAAAATAGCTTCATAATTACGACTATGCGATTGAAAACCACCGCATTTCGTTCAATTGAATTCCCATTAAATTTAATGCGAGAACAATGACTGGTTTAATAACGTTCATTTTAAAATACTTTACTTTTATGAACACAAATAAATACTTTCGTCTCCATAACTCGTGATGAAACTCCTTCCTTAACAATTATAATCATTCTTCATATGGATTCTAAACTGTAATAATGAGGATTTTAAAATATTTATTAAAGCACTAAAAGATTAACAATTCCGTTAGAAATTTTAATTTGCAATTACCCTGAATATTGTTTAAGTACTTACCGTAAAAATGTAATCACGAATGTGTGTCTTGCAAAGAGGCTGTTTCTTTCTTTAAAACGATTGTTTCTTTTTTCATTGTTCATCAAAAGTTAAATGAGACATGATAACTTCATTGGACTTCATTAAATCACTGAACAACATTATAATCTGGAAACTAAGTGGTTTCTCTTCCTCATACTCCTAAACGTATCCTTTAACGTAATTTGTTGTAGAATTACACCCATGATTTTTACTTTTGTCAGACTTAGCGTAAAACATTCCTTCCAACCTTCATATTTAAAATTTGATTTATCAGTTAACTCTGATAACTTTTATTGAATTTTCTCCTTGCGGCCAACGGAAAGCAACGATTAGAAAGAATCGCTTTTTCAATATGATGTAGATGCAAAGCCTATTGTAAATTGTATCCGTCTATCCAAAATATGGGGGAAAGTTTGAAACAGCACTAACGAAGATCTACTAGCACAGCTGTTAAATAAATGGTGATGTAAAAATACAAAATAATGGTATTCTTACAAAATAAAACTATTAAATCAACATCTGAAAATGTTTTAGTGGAATTTTAATATTAATTACGTACAGGAAGGATGGCATATGTATGAAAACAGACTTTTAACGTATTTTATTGAATCAGGCCGTAGCAACAAGTAAATCAGGTTTAATTCGCCATAACCGAACCTAACCTTTTTTTTTCCGTAGCGAATGTGGAAGCTCTACCAGCCAAACACCAAGAGCCGGCACTCCCAGTAGTGTGGAGCTCTCATCCACTAAACCACCTCCGCTTTACCATCTTACATCACACTGGAACTGCTACCAGCATTACTTCAGTGAGATGTTGTCTAAATTTCTGTTTATTTCCTATTGCCTAAATTGTACTATTCTCCACAGGTTAGCTGTATGGATCTTGGCTCTCTTTTTGCTGAAGTATTGTTCTAGCAAAATCATTTATTGCTTTCCAGTTTCTTCTACTCTCTACCATGATCGGTATGAGTGAGAACACATCAGGCATAAAATTTATATTTTTCTTTAGGTCTTCTCTTTCCCGCATCCACCTTGGACATTGAAAAAGTGTGTGCTCTACTGAGTCCACTATTTCTTCACAATATCGGCAGGCTGGTGTGTCCCTTATCCTAAATCTATGGAGATAACCACCAAAATCTCCGTGACCCGTCAATACCTGTGTTAAATAATAATTTGTGTCCCCAAACCTCCGGTTAATCCACACCCTAAGGTCTGGAATTAACTTCCTAGTCCATGACCCAGTAGCACTTTGCCTCCATCTTGACTGCCACAAATCAATAGTTTCTTCCCTCAGCTCTTTGGGGACAAGGTTTCCTTGGCTTCTCCTTCTGGCACTCTCACTCACCAGCAAATATATTGGTGGTACACCTGCAAGTACGATTGCTGCCTCCGTGCTAACAGTCCTATATGCGCTAATTGTGCGTAGTGCCATTCTCCTCTGAACGCTAATAACCATCTTTTTAAACTTCGAGTATTTTAAGGCATCCATCCATATTGGTGCTGCATAAAGCATAATAGAATATGCAGCAAGCATGAGGACCTTACGCTTAGATGATCTGGGTCCGCCTATGTTCCTGAGGACTCCTTCCAAAGATTTTACCACTTTCTCAGCTCTTGCAGTAACGCTTCTCACCTGTTCTGTCATTCTGAGGTTATGGTCGAAGATTACTCCTAAATATTTCAGACACTTGCCCGTTGTCACTTCTGAATCACAAGCCTTAATCGTGAGGGATCGTATTGATCTCCTAGCAACCAAGAGTGTAACTTCTGTTTTATGGGTTGCCAATTCCAGGCAGTGTTCCTCCAACCATTTGGATATCATCGAGATTGCCACATTTAACCCATCTTCCAACTCCAACCTGTTCTTCCCAGTAGCCACAACTGCAATATCGTCCGCATATGCAATGACTTCTACTCCAGTTGGGAAGTCCAGTCTCAGGACACCGTCATAATATATGTTCCACATGAGAGGCCCTAGGACTGATCCTTGTGGGACCCCGCAGGACATGTACAGCTCCTGAGTGTCTCCTACAATTATTTTTCTACGGTCAAGATAGCACATAATCATTCTGATTAGATATTTTGGAACAGCCTTCCTCTTGATTTCCTCGATTATTCCATCCCAGGTTGCGCTGTTAAAAGCATTTTTAACATCTAGTGTGGCCAGTGCACAAAAACCACGATTCTTATAGTTACCGCGATTCGCCCTTGCAGCAATGTCTTTTACGACACTCATCGCATCCAACGTTGAGTGATTCTTTCGAAAGCCATGTTGCCTATCGGACAGACCACTAGAGCTTTCAAGAATCATCTGCAGTCTTGCTGTGATCATCCTTTCAAGAAGTTTACCACTCTCATTAAGGATGCATAATGGTCTGTAGCTTGTTCTTACATTATCTATCTTTTTCGGCTTTTCTATTAGTACTAGTCTGGCTTCTTTCCATCTGCCTGGGAAATACCCTTCATAAAGCAGTTTGTTAAACATGCCAATATACTTAAGGCCATGTTTTAAGGCAACTCTTTTCACCACCTCTGCCGGCACACAATCTGGTCCTGGGGCTTTGTTTATTTTAATCCGCAACCGAACCTAACCTAACCTCATCTCACCTCACCTCACCTCAACTAACCTAAAGTAACTCAACCTACCTCTGTACCATATTATAAACTCGTTGTAGGTTTGTCTATAACTATTTAGCTCAAAAGTTATTCACCTGATTTGTCTAAATATTTCGCTAATACTTTTGGCACTGCCACCCGAGTAATATGATCTTTCTTTCTACAAACTTTTTAATAAAAATAGAGTAGTAATAGAACAAGTTAAAGGTTTTTTTAAAACCCTATCGTTGTCTTTATTTGGGCCTTGGTTTGGTTAAACAATTAGATCAGTCAAATAGCAGCTAGTGGAATATTGGCATTGAAAATGAACTTAAATAAATAGTACAGGAGAGTATATATATTTCAGTTTAAACATTACCCGTTTCCAATACAGTGAAACCATGGTAATCAGATCGTTCGATAATCCAAACGAATATTTTTATTCCACTTGACATCCTTTATAAATTCTAATTGACATAATTATGTTCTCATGATTGTGTTAAATAATCTATACTTATAAAAGCCAAATACCATTGACTCATTGACACATTGACTCATCAAAGTTTCTCCAAAACCAAGAGGCCTTCAAACATGAAATTTGGCACTAATACTCTTTAGAGGCTCTAGACGCGCACTAAGAAAGGATTTCAGAAAATTCGAAATTTAGGGGGGGTTTTGGGGGGTCAAAGTACCTAAATCACGATTTATCAAAACCTACCGAACGGATTGGAATGAAATTTGGTATGTAGTTTCCCCTAGGGCCAAAGGTGCTCGCTAAGAAAGAGTTTTAAAAAATTCGAAATTTTAGGGGGTTTGGGGGGTCAAAGTTACAAAATCACGATTTCTCTAAAACCATCGAACGGATTGGAATGACATTTGGTATGTAGCTTCCCCTAGGGCCAAAGGTACTCGCTAAGAAAGTTTTTCAAAAAATTCGAAATTTTAGGGGAGGTTTGGGGGTCAAAGTTACTACAAAAAACCATCGAACGGATTGAAATGAAATTTGGTATGTAGCTTCCTCTAGGGCCCTAGGTACTCGCTAAGAAAGGGTTTTAAAAACTTCGAAATTTTAGCTTGTGTGGTCAAAGTTACTAAAAAGAAACACCGAACGGATTTAAATGAAATTTATTATGTAGCTTCCTCTAGGGCCCTAGGTGCTCGCTAAGAAAGAGTTTTTAAAATAAATCGAGGTTTGGGGGGTGGGGGTCAAAGTTACTAAAAATCCCCATAAGAAATACATAATGTAATATATTTATTGATGTAATAATTTTTTTGTTAATATACATTTAACTTTGATTTGTCTATCCGTGCAAAGCCGGGTCGGGCCAGCTAGTCCTTTATCAATTCTAATTGACATAATTATGTTCTCATGTGTTAAATAAAGACAGATTTTCTTTTATTTAGAATACTGTACTTTATTTTGTAGGCTTTGTAGTTTTTTAGACCAAATTTGAATACTATTAACATACATTTATATACTTTGTTTAATAATCCGAACGATTTGGTAATTCAAACCACCACGGGCGCAATTAGTTCGGATTATCGAGGCTCCACTATGATATCTGCAGAAAATGAGTGTCGTGTTTCGATGTACGGAGTGTCATTTTTAGATTGTACTAGCTCGATACCAGTGCTTTTCTATGGTGTTAGGAAACAATAAAATGTAAAATTAAAAATTAAGAATATGTAAATATTCCAAATAACTCGCTTGGAATGGATTTTTCTCAGATTAAATTTGTGGATTAAATATAATAATTATTTGTAGTAGGCCTTCTCAACATTAAATGAGCCGAAAAGCTGCGAAACAGGGAGGGTTTTAAAAGGAAAATTTTCCAAGTTTGTTTAAAATCGAATTTGTAGAAGTGGCTGAAAGAACGTCTAAGAATCATTTGTTTTAGTAAGCTTCTTTCTAGCAGCTAATTGAACACATATTCTGGAATAAATGTTTTTTTTTCCGTGTAATTAACTTTGTTTTAACAGTGAAGTACTGTGTACCGGGTCAACCCGCACTAAAGGTGAAGTTAATAATTCTGTCTTGGGAAACTTAAAAAAATAATTTTTTAAATTCCTTTGAAATATTTTGTTATTAATTTATGTTCAAAATTTCACTGCGAACGGCTCAGTGGTTCCGGAGTTGTTGTGATAAAAGAATCAGATCTCGCAAACGTCTTAAGTTTTAAGGTTTGACGCAGTAAAATAGTGATGCTAGGTTTTTTTATATTTTATTTGTTAACATTAGGTAGATAATATTATTAGTCTACTTTTATTTATTTTTATAACAACTGTACAAATTTAGTTTTTCTTTCTTTGGGACGCTTAAACTGACAACAAACTTTATTCTTAATTTGTTTAATACTTTTGTACCAGGATGAAACATCCCTTACAGTCTGCACACTTACAAATCTTTAATCGGATTTTGTAAATATACCGGGATTTGTTCATAAACATCTAAACTATGATATTTTTTTTACAAAAATTGTCAATTCACAATATTATTTTAAAATATTTTTTCATAAAAATTATTTCCAAGTGACTTACTTGAAAACAGGAAATCGACGTAAATTCATTTGTTTCCTACAGATTGTAGCCTAAACATTGTAGTTTTGTGGAAATTTAATTTTGTATTCATAAATATTGCCAATTGCAAGAAAGTAATTGCTTACAAGCTGTATTCTAGTCGTGCTCGACCGTCTTATAGTGTGTCCTATCTCCATAAAGTTGACTTTATAAACTAAGTTAAATGCTTTTACTCGAGTGGGCTATTGTTATTATTATTATTAATATTGATTTCCTACATACTTACAATATTAGTTAATTTCAATTTTATCAATAATACAAAATTTTTAACAGTCGTGTGACTTTATTGCATACAAAATGAAGTCCATTTGAATCTTTTACTAAGCAATGTAAGGCCTATATCTACCCAAACTTTTGTTGAGGATGTTTAGAGAAATTCTTAAGAAATATTATAAATAAACCCTTTTAGATAACCGTATAGGGTCACCGTATATAGATAACCGTATCACATTCAGATTGGTTCAAGTAAAGTGTTTCGGGGCTTTGTAGTCTTAATAAATTAGGGTTTGTTTTGCTTTAGAATGGTTGACTTTCTTTAACATAAATTATAATATTAAGCAAATTGCTCATTTAAGTGTATAATTATTGCCGGTATGATAGGTCGAAGAATTACGTATTTCTTATAAAATATGAAATATATATTCGTTGAATATAAATATCATAAGCTGACTTTTCTAATATCTTTGGTTTTCCATGTTTTATTTCTCTTATTTTACCTTCAGTATTCCCTAATTATAAAGTATGTATAACTTTAATCATTAAATACGAAAGGCACAATCCATGTAAAGCTTCCTGGTTTTTTTTTTTTTTTTTTTTTTTTTTTTTTTTGCTTTCCTTTACCCATTCTGCTTTATTGAGATCAATGATGTTTTCACAGTGTCTTCCTATTCGCGGTCAATCCTATTTGCGGTCAACTGTAGTTTTGTGAGAAGATGATCAAGATCCTGGTGGTGGAAGTGTTTCCAGTTTGCGGTCACGTCAAGTTATGTTTAGAAATTAAAACCTTTTTTAGTAAACTAAAAAATGTTACAAATTTATATATGTTTACATACTGGAATCGTACTAAGACTAGAGCATGTAAGTTATAACCCGTCAGGCTATTTTTGTATATATACATTATATATGTTATGTTTAGAAATTAAAAATAATTTATTTCCGATAAACCCTTCCTCCTTTTAAACCTTTCCTTTACTTTTGGGTCATTGGGATGTTTTTTTAATCGTCTATGTAGCTGGTTGCTTTTATTAATTTAAAAACATAAGTAGTTCGTAATCCAGGGTTTTATTAATTTTTTTTATAGGCGGTCGGGAAGTTATTACAGGTTTCAAATATGTGACCGCAAATTGAAAAAATATCATTCGGGTAGCTTACGACATTTTTGGGGTGACCGCAAACTGTACGATTTTACCCTTGACCGCTAATAGGACACAACTGTTTTCACGATATTACAAAAACAAATATTATTATATAATAGTAATATTATATTATTTTTATTTCCATAACATGTCATTTGCTCAAGTATGTTTGATAACCATTGCTTTTTAACTATCTCAAAACTACCTCTTCATTAAGTATGAGGAAGTAATTAGCTCCTCCGTTAAGACATGTCATGTAGTTATGCATAACGAAGATAACACTCATGCTCAAGGTTGTTTTGCTATGGAATTTAGTCAAACTAATGGCAAACATACTATTCGCAATTGTAACAGATTACTTTATTAGAACTTGTTAATTTTAAATTATTTACAAATATGTATATTATATGTATAAAATTTGTACATAAACGAAAACATAAACTCAACTCTATTTTACTAGTATATACAAAACTATATAATCCTTTAAAGAGTTTTGCTTTAAAGGACAACAAAATACTTTTCTCTGTTTTAAATTAAAACTGTGATCTTTACTAGGTGAGGGTATGTATAGGACGTAGGCATTTTCATAGAGCAAATAAATAGATGTTTTTAATGTTCGCTCTCCAAAATGTAATAAATGGTATCATTGAACTTTGTAGCTCTTTATCAATAAAGCTGTTTACACATATATAACCATTCAGTCAACCATTATGATCTGTTTCCACTGAACCATACACAGCTAGGTTGCCCGAGGAGGAACCAAAATATAGTTACATGACCAATGTATTGAAAGTATTGTGGAAAATCATAGGTTAGAAAATGTTTTGTTTACAAACAATCCGTCATTTCTTTAACATTGTATTTTTGGAAATAAATGACATATTGTTTTCAAATTTTTTAGAAATTTGTATTACGTATCGTTTACAAATGCTCTAAGAGCATAAACTATAAAAAGCGTGGTTTTGCAATGGCGGCCTTATTACCACCTCAAAACCTACTAACTTTTCAACAAATTTACAAAATACAAATAAGATTACTTTTTTAATTAAAAACATATTTAATTTTTTTTTATATTGACAAAAACTTGAATTTTAAGTAGAACCAAAATGTTTTAAAAATTATGATAACTTAACAACATAACAATCGTATTAGTTTTTCAGATCCCACACACAAATGCAATTGTTGCCCTTATTTATTTGAAATTTTCGTCTGATTTTTACGCTTTTGTTTGAATTTTAAAATGTGTTTTCTGTCGTTAGAAAATGCAAATATTTATATGCAAATGTTTTGTAACGGAAACATTTACGTAATTTTTGTTTAAAGTTAAGTTTTTAAATTATATGAAATAGTTTTGTTTAACTTGTAACTTTCAAAATGTTACATAATATATGCGCCTATCAAAAAGTTATCTACTTCCCAACTTACAAGAAATTTACCTATGTAACAAGGTGGTTACATGCATTTCAATTCAACTATTTATGCATGTTTAATTCACGACTGTTGACGCAGCAAAGGTATAATAAAATGTTTCATCAATTTAAACTTGTATCAATTAAAGCTGAAGTTGTTTATACTCCAATTATCATTCCTAAAAATTTTTTTATGTATTTCAATCATATTTTTTTAAAGAATTCCATTATTAATTATTTATAAAAATACTTCTTATAATTGAATGGAAAAAACAGTCACGGTTTATGTTTAAATTGTGGGACCAGAAAAACTGTAATGAGGAGCGAACTGAGTTTATATAAAAAGAACACAAATAAACATTATTTCAAAAACAGCTTAACAGAGTTTAAATATTGGTCCTTGGACAACTATTCTGCAATTAAGCAATAGCATTGAATTCGTTTAAGGCTAACATTTTGTATTCCAAGATAAAGGAAAAGATCAAACCCTTACAAGATCCCTTGTCTGTCTGTCTGTCTGTTACAGTCAAATTTACTGAGGAAGGGATAACGGTATCAGGCTGAAAT
>JAGFPH010003173.1:51286-86538 GCA_018207615.1 Philaenus spumarius | reverse complement strand
TACACAAGTTTTAATTGACCATAATTCAAAGTTTGAGAACCATAAAATAAATATTTTAATATGCTGACGTAAATTGTAAAGGGGTTAGTTAAGGATAAAAAATGTGTGCAATAGGTTTCATATTACTACAAATTTTATATATAAATGGTTATAAATACCTTGTTTGTTAAACAATCCTTATTTATTGTGCGACATGTTTCGCCGTTACACAGACGGCATTATCAAGCTACACTTTACAAACACAAGACACTAACATTAACAACATTTATGAACACTATAAAACACAAAAAAAGAAGAAGTTATTCTTGTACATTTGTACACGTTATGTGAATTAAAACTGTTTTTAAGCAGCCACATGTTACACCAACATGTTACAAACAAGGTATTTATAACCATTTATATATAAATATAACAATCCAATAGGCTACAATGAATTCTACAAATTTTAATCAAAAGTCTACTATTTAAAAAAAGTATTGTAGCTAAAATTATCAAAACCCAGAGGTAAACATAAACTTTACAGGTATAGAGATCGAACTTTGATGACAAAAATATGTATTCCATTTAAGAAGTGTATGGTAATACTGTGTTTGGGAGCTTCATCTCATTTCACTAGTCACCAGAACCAATTTCTAATTTATTCAGTGGTTATTGTTATTGGTTAAATGAATAGTTCAGTACATGTATTTTGATAAGTTCCTATTATCATGAACCTTTCTGAGTGGATGGCCAAACGGAACCCATCTTCTTTTTTTTTCATTCGATAATTGAGAAAAATGTAAATTATTTGTGTTTTTTTTTCAGATGAACGTTGTCACCGTATCATATGGCTTCCGTAGTCACGATTAATTTAATTTATAATGATGGGTAATTAACTTTTACTAATTCTGTGTAAAAATGTCAAATTTTAATTTGTTTGTAGGGCTTAGGTCGGGCTTTGACAACCCCATCATTGCCAGCTTAAATACAATGACAATGACAGTTTATCGAAATTACAGCTTTTTACAACCTGTGTTATTTAACTAATCACCGTTTAGCTAACCTATATCCATCTTGTTGCGGATACACTTTAGTCTTGAACGAAAGTAGCACAGCGCGCAGGATTATGGGAACATATGACAAAGACAGCTTGCTTCAAGAAACTGGTCGCTTCAACTTCAGTCTGTGTCTAACCGCGGTCGATGTAACAACAACAATAGTTCAGTGATTCCGTCCAGTAAGTGATAGTTCACGTGAAGATTGTCAAAGTGTCAAGTGGTGACAGAATGCAAACCAGTGTGCCTCCGCCTCGCCTCAACAGGCAGTTTAGGAGGAGTGTTACAGCTCCTAATGAGCCTTATGGAAGTAGCAGATTTATGGTGAGTTCATAATAAACATATTTAGTTTTTGCCTGTTTATTTTGCACAATATTAGTTATTTATGTATTGTTTTAAATGTACAACAAAATGAACATACCAAAATCTAAACATCCTAAAACACATAGACAAACGTTATCTTGTGTTATTAACTTATTTTTCTTATCCTTTATTTGTTAATTTTTATTGTAAAATTGTATTATTGTAACTTTTTTTTTTGTGCATAAATTGTGCATGTATTGCTATTACTTATATATTGGTTTCTTTAAAAAAAAATATTAGATAAATCCTATATATTGTTCAACTAATTTTGTTATATTGCATATTTGCTTCTAAAATTTTAATATTTACTAACTTAATTAAACCTAAGTATAGTAGATATAAAAATATACATATATGGTTTATCTGAACCTTTTCCTTTAATGAACTAAACACTTTTCTTGATAATGGAAACAATATTATAAATGTTAATAGTTTTGCAGTAAACGCAACAAAATGTCTCAGAGAATAATGTAAATAAATACATTCAATTTTAGTAGGAAGTAAAGTTTAATGATAAGATTAACAAAATATAAACATTCAGGAAAATTAAACGTAAAAACTATGTTTTTTAAATCTTATTGTACTGTTAAGAACTACACTAAGAAGCAAGCAACAGGATCGATTCAATGCCTGACAATGTCTTTTTAGCCCAAAAGACATAATATTGACTTAATTCTGACTGACGTTGTTTTAACAAATGTAAAATTAACACTCGTTCACTAATATTTCATTGTAAAGAGTAAATTACAAACATTTGCTTACGAAATAAAAATCCTACGAACTACAGTTAAGAATTTAATTAAGAGATCGGAACACAACAAATATTTTGATTTTTATCGTGTTTTAAAACTCCGGTACCTTCCAGAACTAATCAATTCGATGTCTACAAAAGATTGTTATATTAGTTATATATATTTACCTTTACAATCCTTGTTTTTCGTCGTTTTTTATGACGGTCGTTTCGACTATTTTATTCAGTCATTATCAAATTTAGGCCTATAGCTGTTCGCACACCGGGAACTTTGTTAAAATTAAAACATTTAAAAACACTTATACATACATAAAACACTTAAATGAACTTTTCAAACATATAAAGTTAAAATTACATTATAACCGCAGCACAAGGCATTAGGCACATGCTACCGTGTTCAGTTCAAACTCGCACCTCACTATATTTGAACTGGATATTTGATAATGACTTCATAAAATAGTCGAAACGGCCGTCATATAAAACGACGAAAAACAAAGATTGTACGACAGAACGTGAAGGTAAATATATATATTTATAAACAATATAGTTAGGCTACCACAAATAAATATGGAAAACATTTTTATATTTCCAAAAATAAGACATTTATTACGCTTTTTACACCTGCGGACGACCGATTAGTAGCTAGTTGAAACGTCAATCTGCTTCGTTTTATTAGAAAACGTTATTAAATACTCATTTGTCTAGATGTTTATCGATTTACGAGTAAAAAGTGAAATTTTAAATATAATTTTTTATCAATTTTATTAGACCTCTAACTTTGTCTTTTAAAGATTGTTTTTATAGGCATATTTTAGTTAATAAATGTTAAGTTATTTGTAAATTATAAATAACATAATTTAAGAATTCGAAGTAATTATTCAAAGTCGTTACCAGTGCGTTCATAAATTATTCCTAATGAATAGGTAAGAGTCAAAATAAACGCGTGCAGTGTTGTCACTTATTTATATAAATATTATTTTCCATGTCCCTTTTTGACGAGCATTTAAATGTAAATATTTTCTTGAAGCATGTAAGATTTATCGTGTGACATAAATTATATCTAGTAGTTGTAAAAATCGGAAATTCTATGTTTTTTAGCATGTTCAGTTATTTAAAGGATATAAATCAATTGTTTAAACCGGTTATCTACAATATGTACACTTCTTCATAGTTTTTTTTTTTTTTTATGAAAACTATCCATAAATAAACTCGTTTAAAATAAGTGTTAATCTTATGCATATACATTCAATATAGCGCATATTGCGTGCAAACACAATGCATTTCATTAAACATATAACTTAAGCCTTACCTCTTCAATACTTATACAATTAAATCAAAACAGCATTAGGTGAACGTGTTAAAATTAAAATTTTAGGGCAAATATTTTTAAATTACTATTTTTTATTTATGTAAGATGAGTACAAAATAGTAGGTTCATAAATTCTTATACTATAATTTAGAATGTTAAACTATGCAATGGATAAAACGTAAAATTTATTTACCCCAAAAACGTATCTTCTTTGTATACATTTCAAAAGAAAATTGTCAAAGCTATAATATTTGTACTTATTATATTCAAAATTAGGAACATTTTGGAATGTAATAAATAATTCCCTTCTGATAATTGTTAAGATCTAACCGGTCATAAACTATATTAAGATTCATATGATGGAAAAATGTTGTGCTGAATTTTAGTCGGTTTCCCTGATAAACAAATGCTCATTACGTTTTATCGCTAAATCCGTATATAAACAAATAATAATAATCATGAAATTAAATAGTTTAGTTAAGCATTCTCAAAATCTAGATTAACTTTTTCTTCCAATTTTTCCATGGTGATAACTTTAATTAATTAAATTATAACAATCAATGGCGTTGCACCGATTAAGAGGCTGTCATCAGGTTCATCATCTTCTTTTTATTTCTAACGTTATAACTTTGTGTAAATAGACATCTTAATTGAGTGATTTGCGACAATATTTTCCTATTTGAACAATAATTTCAAAGTGCATAGTTACTTACATTTCTAAAATAAAATATAATTGTGTCAATAATTTTGTTTAATCTTTCCAAAAACTGCTTATCCCATAAAACTTGTATCCACATGTTATACTCGTAATATACTACACCACTAATATACCTTAACACTCATCAATTAAGCAGATTGCAGATAAATATTTACAAAATATTTCATAACTACCTCCTATTATTCGAAAGTTTTACTTATAGATTGCTTTCTAACCCACCCATTTTTGGAGAAGGTAAACAAGGGTTTACTTGGGTTCACTGAAAATCTAGGCTTACTTGTTAAAAGGTTCGGTAAATTGTTTAGCAGAACTGAATTGCTATTCCCAATTTAGCCTACAAACTTTCAAAAACCGAAACATAAATTACAGCCAATTTCTGCGACGGGATCAGCTCATTAAACTAGAGATCAAATTGTACATACTTATAGTTTATATTCCAGGTTTACTTGAAAGAATAGGGATTCATGTCAAGGCAGTCGTTTTAGCGTTGACAGTTCATAGACTAATCTCACAAAATACTTCACATGTTTTCTTTTTATGATTTTCGCAAACACCATTAAGACATTAAGCCATCAAGGCAATCGAGAAACGTTTTCTGACCTTGAGACCAGCGAACAATAGTTGGAGGATGTTCCAACACGACTAAGGTCAAGAACGAATTGGAGTAGCTCTAGTTCTTGTAACGGCCTCTAAATTAATGAGAACTATTGGTTGGGCGCACGAAGAATAAATTGCAAATAATATTCACGTTTTTCTCAAAATTCTTCGCCCTAAATATAATATAAGGAGTAGGGGACAATAATCGAATTAACGGTGAAAGGCTCTTATATAAGATTAAAATGTGTTATGACTAGAGAAATTTATTTAAAGGCAAATGCATGGCTTCTTTTAAATTATATTAATCAAATTAAGCAACTAATGTGTATGATATAACTGTGGATTCATAAATTTTTTGTAAAAAATAATTTAAGACTTTTATTTTACTGCATAATCCCTTGAACGGAAATCGTCACATTATCAGTTAGAAAATCAGCCTATAAATAAAGCACTGCATGAAATAATAATAAATATATCTTAAGGGATCTACCTAATTAAGTTCAATTCAATCTTTTACCAAGCCTAGCGTTGTCTTAACAATATGTTCGTTAACACCTTTCGAATGCAGTCCATCTTCTAGAACTTATGGTACTATCTTTAGTACTTCTAGAGGATGGAGTATCTTCGAACAAAAATGTCATCGCTAGAATTGGTAGAAGATTGTACTCCATTAAGATTGTACGTTAGTTTTTATAAATATAATAAATTCGATTGTATCGTCAAGTAACAGAGCGCAGGCGTAGGGTTCCGTATCACCAGCTATTCTGACAGTTTTATCAAAATTATATTAGTAACAACGACGCATCACACTTCATAGTATACTCAATGCACTGGCAACCCTCATAATAATATACACTGGAACTTCAAAATATACTAACCATCTAAGGAATAAACCGTAACCATTGTGTGGAGACCGGGTGGCGGCTCCCAAACTTAGCATAAATAAATCTTAATACTGTATGTATATTGTTCACAAAAGTTTAGATCCGCTATAATTTGTCTATAAATAACTACAGTGCTTCTATCACCACCAATGTTTTTTTTTTCAAAATTTAAACTGCAGTATTTTCTACAATTGAGGGTGGAACGTTTCAAAACTATCTTGAAAACTACGTCACAAATGCTTTTAAAAATTGTTTTGATATTATTAAAAGAAGTCCTTTCAAACGTTTATTTATGCGACAATATCTTAAAATTTTGTTTGGATTAAAAAAACTTTAATCTCCCAAAATGTATAGTAAAATTTATTTGTTTGATTTTTGTATTATTGTAACTAAACGCGTGATCCCTTATGGATTCCGTTTTAAATTAGAGAACCTTAATAACACAAATATTCTTTTTTAAGATACAACTTTCTTAGTATCCAAGTCGGAGCATTAACAAGACACGGAAACCAAAATAGAGTAACGTAATTATTATAAAAATATTCTAGTTTGTAAAATAGTTATGCTCTCGGATTTAGTTGAAAAGGATTATTTTAAAAAGGATCTAAAATAAAAATTAAATAATTTTTTAAGTTTAACACAATTTTTTTCCATCAAAAATTACTAAGAGATAAAAAGAAGTATTAATTACTTTAAAAAATATTAAATTCAGTTTGCACGAAAAGACTAGTTTGACAATATAATAACGCCCGCCATTTTGTGTCTAATATTGCATAACTAGTTGCGCAATCATTAGTTGGTAATTTGAAGTTGTTTTTCCACATTCTACATTTAACGTTTGATAAAGTTAGTATGTAAATACAGGTTAACAAACCAACCTTGCAATAGAACTGTTTTATTTGTAACAACTTGGTATTCCGACTGAACTTAAGGCAAAATTTAAATTTAATTTTGTGACTTCGTAGTGCTATATTATTAGGCACAAAAAAGCAGCAGTTAGACTCAAATTATACACATTATTTTGTTAGATATTTGTATAGAATCTGTTGACTATATTAATGCATATATTTTCTGTAATTAAATTTTAAAACATTAAATGTTGGTATAAAATGTTCTGCAAAGTTTAAGATCGGTATCTTTAATCGTTCTGTGGTTTTAACTTACTGTATTGAAAAAACACAAAATGACTGACGGGACAGAAGCGTTTTTAGTCTGTTCAGTATATACTTATAATTCTTGCGAACAATGTTTATCTTTATTCCGTATCGTATTTAGGTCTCGTGGCAAACTTTTTCCGTTACTAAAAAATACTTTTACTGGCTCTACCACATTCTTTCTGTAAGCATTTTCAATTCTGCTTCTTGTAATGATGCGTAACTCAAACTACTGTATTTGAAAACGCGCTAAACATATTTGAACAAGTTTTAAGTTTGATATCAACCTGATAAGTAGTTATTAAGATTATCAACCCAAAAAGAAACACAATAAAACGTTTAAATTTCTTATAAATTTAAGTTTAGATATGCCTTCATTGAAAAGAATTTGTCGATATAGAACGGTAAAGCTTGCTAAAGGAAGACTATAAGAGAATTTGAAACTAACCTTAACTCTTTGAAGCACAGGTATTTTGTGATTTTTATGCCCCTTGAAGCGCAGACTAATTTTTTTTAAATTTGTTTACTAAATGTAGTTTTTTAGATACAATGTATGTAAAAAATTAAGATTTAAAGTATTTTTGGACGTTTAAACTTATATACACAAATTTTATAGAGGTATAAAAGGTGTTTAGCAGTACTGGCCACCACTCATTGAGTGACACTTGTCTGGTGGTTAGTAGAGCTAACCACCTTCTGAAAATCTAACGATCGTTTACAGTAAATATAATTTATATTTATTGAAATTGTTACAAGAAAAACTGTACACATATGTAGGTTAGACATCTCATGCTTGATGGTAAATCTGGAAACACTTCTTATCTTTCCCCAAGCACAATGCTACATTACAGGTTGAGCAAGTCCAAGTAGATCGCACAGAGGCTTCTCCTTTGTGCTGCATCTTGCACACCTCTTCATACTTGAATGTTCTGGCATGTGTTTTGATGATTCAAAGCGGATATTTTCCTCAACATAAGGTTTGTGAGCTCTGACTTCAACACTTTTTTTCTTTTTATGAATCTCTGCTGGTCTGCTCACTTCAACAATCCTCTTCGCTAGCAACCCTCTGTACACGTTTCTTCGAAAATCTTTGTTTTTCAAGGGATTTAGCTGTAGTAATTTGTAAATTATAAAAGCATTGGTGACAGAGGCATCAACAAGATGGAAAAAATCCTGAAATACCACTTTCTGCTTTTTCAATCCAAAGAATAATCACCCTTTAGCCGATCGAAGTTATCAACGTAGTTCATATTGTGGTTGTAATCTTTTAGAATCTTGGGGCAGAGCACATCTGTAACGGTACCGTCCTTTTCTTTTCTTTTGACGGCAAGAGTATCAGAAAGATCATGATAACTGGAGAGTAAATGTACTGACTTTCTGTCCTTCCATTTATAAACAGTCAGCCCTTCATCACACTGCATCCAGTCGAAGTCACCCCGTTTCAATTTGTTATCTTGAGCTGAGACCGGCAAATTTTTCCGATTTATGTTGACTGTTCCACATGCATACATCTTGTTTTCTTTTAGCTTCAAAAACAAATTAGGGCTAGAGAAAAAGTTGTCAACGAATAACAAGAGATTTTTTGATTTGACAACGACAATTTGATTTGACATTCAACGTAAAAAGAAGAATGATGTTTTGGTAAAATTTTACCCTGTTCGTTAGATTCAAGCGTTTTACTATTCTGATGCATTTTGTTGTTTTACTGCATTTAATTAATTAAAATATGAATTAATCAAATTATAAAATTATCAGGTTTAATATAATACAAATATTTCTTTACTACTTCAGAGCTTTAAAAGACAGTTTTTGTTTATCATTCGACACCCAGATTGATAAAAATAAATGCCACCTCTACTCCCCCCACTCAGCCAGAACAAATAACACAGAAACAATAAACACAATGGGTTTGCAACGTGATTTCTGTCATGCCAAGTCCAATGTAAACCTCGGTATCTTTTTAAAGACCAAATAGAGTAGTTCCGTTTGTATACTACAGACGTCGCTGATGGGTTACTCATCCTTTACATAATATAAATATAACATTTTGAGGCGAAGAAAGTTAAATTGTCGTACTTATAGCTTTAATATTGGATGGCGAATTTTCAATTTAAATATATTTTAAATAACTGAACATTATTTTATGAGCATTGTTACTATACTAAATTATAAGAGGAAAATTATGTATTTTTTGTGTTTTTTGCTTTCGATTTATAACACAAACAATTTATAATTTATTCTTTAGTGTGTTAATCATTGCCGTCCTAATAATATGAGCTTTTTTATAGAGTTGAATAGTAATAGAAATGTGACAAGTTTTTGTGAAAAATCTAGTTTATCTTATTCTTTCTTCTGGCTATAATAACAATTTGACAAAAAATGTTGTTTTGGCGTACGCTGGCTAAATCGTTATTGATAAACTGTAAAAATTTGAAGAAGAAACTTCGGCAATATAAATCTACAGTAATCCGCGACGGCCTTCGTCCATCTATTCCAGTTTTCTGTTTGTTTTCATCTTAGTTGTTTTCTTTTAACTGGTGACAATACTTTATAACTGTGTCAAAGTTCATCCTAATAAATTTGTTAATTGCTGAGAAAAATTACAGACAGACAGACAAAACATGGACAAACTTTAAACGGTTCTGTTTTCTTTTTAAGATTCGGAACATAGATAAATATAGCTTTTAACTATAAATAGAAAGAATAACTGTGGCACAAATTAAACATGTAAATAATTAGAAAATGTTTTAGTGATCCCGTATCACTCAACACTAATACAGTATTTACAAATCAATTATTTCCTGAAAAAGTTTGGAAACTTACCTTATTTTTGGGAGGTGCGACAGCTGGTTATACCGGGTGAGTTTTAAATGTCCCCCCCCCCCTAATTTTTTCCGCATTTCTTAAGATATCGACTCCCAACCACCGCCGAACATCATTGATTAGTTTATACTTTCTTTTGATGAGGTTCACATTTTTGGTCGCCATATTGGAATGAACTTTTATTTTTTAAATGTAAAGGTAAGGTTGTGAACCGTCATCTCAAACTATTTTTTTCCGTAGAACACGATGCCGCAATCGATTTTTAATTATCTGCTTTCGTTCTCAAGATATCAACAATTTTGTGAAAATTTGAAAATTTTCAAAAATCCCTTGTTTTATTAATTTTTTTTTAAAACATCGACCCTTTATCATCAGATATCACAGTTTGGTAGTAGCTTATAGATTTTTATTAAGTTACAAATTTTTACTGCCATCTTCAGTAAATTTGTTTGATTTCAGTGTATTAACAACATACACTGAAATCAAACAAATTTACTGAAGATGGCAGTAAAAATGTATAACTTAATAAAAATCTATAAGCTACTACCAAACTGTGATATCTGATGATCAAAAGTCGATATTTTTTTAAAAATTAATAAAACAAGGGATTTTTTAAAATGATAAATTTTTTACAAAATTGTTAATATCTCGAGAACGAAAGCAGATAAATAAAAACAGATTGCGGCATCGTGTTCTACGGGAAAAAATAGTTTGAAATGATGGGTCACAACCTTACCTTTACATTTAAAAAATAAAAGTTCATTCCAATATGGCGGATCCAAGATGGCGGCCAAAAATGTGAACCTCATCAAAAGAAAGTATAAACTAATGAATGATATTCGGCGGTGGTTGGGAGTCGATATCTTAAGAAATGCGGAAAAAATTAGGGGGGGGACATTTAAAACTCATCCTGTATAATGATTCCTTCAATCCAGTTTTAGTTTTAAATGATAACTTCCAAAGAATTCTTCTTTTAAAGAATGTATTCAAAAGTTAGGCCTAAATCAGTTTAAATAATAATTCAATCACTAAGCTGAGCCGCTGACGTGAGTCAAGCGAGTAACCAAATATTTGGGAAATTGGTCTACTCTCGAAGGTGCTGACTAGCTGTCTGAAATCGTTCTTCGGCGAACGCGCTGCTTCTTTCCGCTCACAGCGGTGAAACTCGCTTTGATAGGTTGCACCTCGACCTTGCGCCTCAGATTATGAACTGCGCTTTGCGAGTTGCATTTCTTACTCATTCTTATATAGCCTATAACATTTTGAAAGACACCCTGAAACGTGTTCTGGGTACATTGATCGGTGCTCATTGACAACGCCCGACCTTAGATCTCACCGTAAGAGCAACTGCAATAGGTCGTATTTTCTATGGAAATTCGAATAACGTGAGCTGAATTATTTATACTATCAAAATTGTTTGCAACAAGTCTGATATTTTTGTCAAAATAACTTTCTCGCGTAAATTTCGCGCAGATTATCGGAGACAATCAAAATGTGTATATACTTTATTTTCTTATTATAATAGAGTAACAATTATACTGTGTAAAATGGAAACACATACAAGCCTTGAGTTTCACCGCAGAATTACAAGAGCTGACATGTTTTTTATTTTTATAAACCAGTAAAAAAATCTGTCACAACTATTACTTAAAAATGTAAACTTAAACGCAGAAAAAGTTGTTTTGTTAAATGACCTACTTATTTCTCGCACTTCTGCATCTCGTGGCGTGTGTTTATAGATGGCCTCGATGGACCGTGCCAGTTTGGTTTGCATCTCTGTCTAGCTGCTTTACTAAAAACAACATTCATTGGATTCATTTACATTTCATTCAACTTTCGTTTTTGTTTTTAATCCCTTACTCACCCTTAAGGATTTTGCCATGTCGAAATTAGAGTGCTGCGTGGTTTTTAAGTTTTGTCTACGAATTTTATGGCGTGGTTTGTTAAACAGAGTATACTTTCTTTTATTACAATGAAATGTTAGTGTACATTTATAAAAGAATATTTGAATTTTGTTCTATGGAGTCCTACAACATCCATTTTGGCTCTATTGAAATATTTATTTTCTTTTTACTTCTTTTTGACATGTAAAGGAGTTGTTTCAATACAAAAATAGTTTAATTCTTATATAACAGCGTGTCTGCATTGAAAAATATGTTTGAGTTTATACAGTCATCGCTTTTTCCTCCAAAAATGTAATTTATTCAGGTGTTGTACGCACATCAACCAAGTAGGCTTCCCTGTAAACTTCGTTAGATTTAAGTTGTGACAACGTAATTAATTGTTAAAAGAGTGTGGTTAAGTGTGGTTTTTTCTCAACTTTCTTTAGAAGAGCATCTTGTATCACTTTGTAAATTCGATACAAAACCAATCAGTAAGCTGATTACAGATTCCAGGATGTTGATTAACAGACACTGTGAAAACTGATTATGTAAAGTAATCCCTCGGGCGGATGTAAATTTGATAAACATTTGTTGCGGATTTTCCCTACGACTTGATGGTTGTTAGCGAATTTCAATAGGAAAAATGAGCTATTTCAGTGGCCCTTATGGTAAGACCCAAATTCAGGAGTAGCAAATGAACACCGATCATGGACCCGAGAACACGTTTTGGGGTGTCATTAAAAATTGTATATTTTATATATATGTATTTATTTATGTATGTATGTGTGCGCACTCTAACGGACGCATTTTACGTCCGATTTGGTCCAAATTTGGTACACACGTTGGTTGTCTAAGTCACTTGGACGAGTTCGTTAGCCAACAAAATTGACCGGAACTAGACCAAATTTTTGACCGGAAGTACCTTTATGTATAAGTGTTCGCACTCTAACGGACGCATTTAACGTCCGATTTGGTCAAAATTTGGTACACAGGTTGGTTTTCTAAGTCGCTTGGACGGGTTCGTTAAACAAAAAAAAAATTCCGGAAATAGACCACATTTTTGACCGGAAGTAACATGTATATATGTGTGCGCACTCTAACGGACGCATTTTATGTCCAATTTTGTTCAAATTTGGTACGCAGGTTGGTTTTCTAAGTTGCTTGGACGAGTTCGTTAGCCAAAAAAAATGACCAGAAGTAGACCAAATTTTTGACCGGAAGTAACAATTTTTTGAGATTTTTCGTACTAGAATTAATTTTTTTTTAAAGTTTTCTTTAAAAAAATAGACATACGAAATAATTCTGCACATTTTGTTTTTTTACGCGATCTTATAGCCCACATGGTTCCCCCCAAAACAATCAAAACGTAAAATACCGTAAAAGTACCAGAATTAAATCAACGGCTTTTACCGTGGTGACCGATGGCAATATATTTATTACATGCTGGCAGCACCTTCGTGAGTAGATCAATTTCCCAAATAGTTGTTTGAAACCCAAAAACATATATAAATTTAATTGTGGAAATTCGCTCAACTCACGTCAGCGGTTCAGCTGCGTGGTGGAATTATATTAATTATCATATCGTCAACTTAAACGGACGTTGGTTAGTATAGTACGTGCAGCGAGTGTTTGCAGTAAATCGCCACCTATGACGGGTGACAGGGAAAGACACGGACAATTAAAACCTCTTAATAAATGTTTTATTAAGTCACATGTATATAAATTTAAAATTTAACTAAAAAAATGCATTCAAAGTCTAAATTTAAAACTTCAAAATGCCCACAGAACACAGCAATTTACTGCAAACTTTCGCTGAACGTACTTTAGGAATGTTATTAAACATCATTGCGAGATAATCCCACAAAGTCATGTTTAGCTCATGGAGGTTGTATATTATATAGGTAGTTAGTTCGTTTTGGAAATTTATATTTTTTTTATTGAAATAGATTTATAACAATGATGTGTAATAAAAAGTTGAATACAAACATTAAAACCCGACAGTTTAAAATGTTAAGTAAAAGGAAAACCCTCTTAAATGCTTCTTTAGTATGATTAAAGATTATTCTTAACTGTTTATCTAAATTTAAGCATTAATCGCTAAAAAATCTTTATTAGTGTTGAGCTTATTAGATAATATTGTTCATCTTAATCATAAAATAAAGTTAAATTACAAGTGAAAAACGCGAACCAAGGCCGGAGTGGTCAGTCGGTAGACCGTTACCACGGAATGGTAAAGATCTCGGGTTTAAATCCCGGTCTTGAGCCATGTTTTTTTTCACTTGTAATGTAATTAAATTAACCCTTGCTGAGAAAGTGTGTAAGCGGAAAAAATAAAAATAATATTAAAATAAAAGATTAATGAGAAAACTATTGCAAGCAGTAGGAGGACAATAACTTTATCCAATTTGTACTTATTCAAAATCACACTATAAAAAAACTCCAATTTATAGTGCTCAGTTTTCGCACAATTTATTGTGATCGAAATATTTAACGCCGTTATGTTTTAGATCAAATACTAAATTTATACATTTTTTAATTTAAAAACATTCTGTGTAATATAAAATAGAAACCCCATCAAATTTACAAATATTCTATTCGGTCAATATTACTCTTTATAAGGAAAACAAATTTTAAAGTACTTTGAAAAAGAAGTATTTAACCTCCTACACCTTGTGATGCCTCTCAAAGATCAAACAAAATTTTTAGACCGAAAACTAAATCAACCTATCCGTTTACACTGAAAATCATGTTTCGTATCCATTTTTTCATGTTTTCGGAAACTTTAGCTAAATACCACCTAAGTGTAAATTAAATCAAATTTTACGGAGTAATATAAATTAAAAATAAAAATTGTAAAAATACTATTAAGATTAATTTCAAACTCAAGTTTTTTTAATGAGACGTTGTTTGAAAAGTATCTGTTTGTCTAGATAAATTTAATAGTGATAGAGAAATTAAATTTGGTCTTAAACTTATCAAGCTATCGGGTCTAGGTTTATTAATGCGCTTGTGTATACTGCATTATAGGCCTAATGATTTCAATTGATCAGAAAATTACTTCAACATCCATTAGATTTTACATCATGAAATAGCAAGCAGTTTATAACATTCATCAACTTAATTATTCATATGGGCTTAAAATAAATAAAGGTAAGATTGTTTAATATAGGACGATAACTTCCAAACTATAAGATTGAATCTAATCGTAACTGTTAACTATTTTAACGCTTAAATTTGTTCTAAGGTTATTTGCTGAAATTATGTTACAAAAAGGGTAAAATTATTCTGTAAAATTGTTTTATAAACAACCCATGTTGTTGGATATTTTGTAAAAAAATCTATTTTCGTTTCGAAGATATATCAAAAACTAGATTGTCCTTAATTAAATAAGCTCCTTTTATATAGTATGATATACAATGGGAAATAATAAGTTGAGATAGGCTAGATCTTGATCGCGTTCAAGACAGGATGTTCGGCCTCACCCACAACCAGTTTGGTGACTCGTAAACATTTGCATCTTTTCCATTAAATAAAGTTGTTGCTACGCTTAATTGTTAAGGCTGTGACAGAAAGCGGTCCACAACCAGTTTGATACATTTTGTATCCTATAAAGAACATGTTACTTCCTGTAAAATATACGAAAAGAATACTTGAACATGTTTCACATATCAGATTCTAATAATATTGACTGCATAAGCTCCCAATCTCTTTGAAGATGTTTCTGCTCAAGGCATCATTTAATTTAATTTTAGTCTACTAATTAATTGGTCGCATATACTACAAACTCAACAAACCCGTCTTATTGTCATTTCGAAATAGAGTTGTGCAATAGCATAGGAATAAAAATGTAATTGCCAAAACAATTTTCAGTTTTCTTAACATTTATATACTCTTGTTAGGACGAGAGAATTCTATACAGCTAGCTATTTGAGATTTAACGAACATTTAATTGGTTTTTGAACTAAACTAATGTTATTGGCTGATAGTTATTCATGAAGATCTAAGCTATAATTGGTAAGAAAGATAGCAAAAATTTTAAAATAATTAATTTTGTTCTTGCTTATAATAAATAAGTGATTGTACGTTAGACTTTTCTAGTGCAAAGTTAACTATTTTATACTGTATGCATACGACGAAAATAAAACCACTAATAGTAAAACAAAAGCAGTCGTGGGATGAAAACTGTCATGAATGGAAATCGTTGGTTATATTGCTTTATTCCGAAATTCGACCATTACTTTTAAATTGTCCCATTAAAATTGGAACATAAAAAAATAATATAAACATGATTCTCAATAGTCAATTTAGGTTCGACCTATATTGAACCAACACAGGTTCAAAAAATGCTTACTTATTTATAATTGTAATTTCTGTTGTTAAAAATTAAAGTTAAACAGCTAATTTTTATTAAATGTTTAACAACATAATTTTAGGATAGGCCTATACTGAACCACCGCACGTTTATTTAATGGATTTACATGTATTACCATGTCAACCAAGTTACCAACATTATACATTTAAAAAAAAATAAGAAAGCACTCTATGTCCATTTTAAAAGTATCATCAAGTACACTAATTTAACACAACTTAGAAAAGTAGGAAGCACAATGTCCATTTCATCGGTAGCGTGACTTTATTAAACCCATACAGCTATTGAGTTTAAGAGTTTGAATAATTATCACTGTCTACTTTATTTCGTCGATTTCTTCTTCTTTTACAATTATCTGTTACATTAAACTTGTGGCTTATAATAGTACGTGTGTAAACCAACGAAGAAGAAGAAATCATCGACGAAATCAAAAACACAAAGCGTCTGGCGTCGTATAGTTTACCTCATCCAAAAAGACGCTCGGTGCGTCTAAAAAAGTTTTCACTTCAGGACTAAGTGCTTGACAGTCTTACTTGCTTAGCATAAGGCCAGGTTTTTTCTAAAGGTTGACTTTATTCATGACTCCTTATCGTAAGCAGTTCCCTACTAATAACTTCCAACAGTGTATTTTGTATTGTTTTATTGTTATATTTTTATTTAACGTTAAAACGTTTATACTGATTTGCCCATTTTTCTCACTCCCCCTTCGCGTCAAATTCATTAAGAAATTACGCCGCCATAAGTAAGTTACGGAACACATATTATCAGGGGTTACGATACTTGTAAGCGAAAACAAAACAATAATTATTTTTACCTATTCTAAACACGACGTATGATATACTTTGCAGTGTATATATTTATATAAACCGATAATAACCAGAACAAAATTAAGTGATAGTAAAAGGTATATATGAATGTAACACTACTAGTATAGTTAAGAGGTTTTTGTATAAATATAAACAACAAATGGCAACAAAAAGTAATTGAATTTTTAATACATCTGTATTCCAATATTTATAAAATATCTACCTTCACTTGTTTTCTTTTCATATACTTCTGTGTGTAAGTGTTTTTTTATTATTATTTGTTTTACATCTGTTCGACGGGTTTGTTACTTTCTTCTGAACTGTGCGTAGTTATTCCATATCGGCAGACTTCGTGTATCGTCTTTTTTGTCGTCACTTCTCTCAACTTCAGATTTGTTTGTCAGATCGTTAAAATTGTTATTATAACTTTATATTTGTTTATGAATATTTGATTCTGTTGCTGAGAATTCTATATTGACCAACAAAGACGCTGATCTAAAATGATTTTCTTGTCTGAAATGCTAGTTGAAGTTAAATCACTTTTATTTGTCTCACAGACGATCAACTTGGTCGCCAACCTTGTTGTCAACCATGTTGTCGGTTGATGCAACAGACGACAAGAAAAGTTGTCAACATCATTATATTTGGCTCCGTCAACCAAATATCAAACCTGTTTGATCTTACCTCAACATTGTCGACAACATCGAATATCAACCACCAACCTGCCTACAGACGTTGAACATTGTCGTCAACATGGCATGTTGGCAACAAGGTTGGCTAACAAGTTGATCGTCTGTGGGCTCTAAAGGGGTCCACAGACGATCAACTTCGTCACCAACTTTGTTGCCAATATGCCATGTTGACGAATTAGTTGAACGTCTGTAGGCAGGTTGGTGGTTGATATTCCATGATGTCGACAATGTTGATGTAAGATCAAATAAGTTTGGTATTTGGTGGGCGGAGCCAATAACATTAATCTAATGATGTTGGCAACTTAGTTGTCTAAGTTAGCCCTGATTACTTTTAATACCACACCTACGATGTCTGTAAGGATTTTCAGTTTAGACCTATGAGCACACTTTGTGCACTGAAAGAAAGTGTGTTGTACAGCTCCAGCTTTACTGCAATATAAACAGGTGGGACTTTCCTTTACTATTTGGAATAGGTAGGCTTGTAATAACCAATTATTGTAAGACGCAAAAAAACTGTACAATGGTAGGTATTCAATTTAGTGAAAGTACCATGATTATTAATTGGCGTATGCACTTGTTTACATGTAGCCAAGGAAGCATTGCTTGAATTTCAAGAGAATGTCCTAAATGTACCAGAACGTAATTGCAGGTTAGAAAATACCACACGCACACTTGAAGATCGTCTACAAAACATCGAGATGTTTTGAAATGATTCAGGAAGCTCTTCTAACCATTCCGTGTTATTTATCACTTGGATATCATCCCATACAATATGAATATTGATCTGCTTGCCAATATGTTGCCATCATCTTCATTTGGTAGCAAGAGTAGAGCAAACTTCCGTGATTGTGATAAACAATGTGATGAATCATTGAAACCGGTTTTGACTATCCTTGTGCAAGAAGTTCCGTGGCCTATCCTTATAAACATATGGAATATCACGACTAGTAAAGGATTAAAAAATTAACGTAGTGAAAATTCAAAGAGTCGTAAATTTACTTCGATCTTCAAACATTTACACTTTTCCCAAATTTTAGGTTTGATCTCGAAATGTATTTTTTTAAATATCAATAGGGCAAAACACGTTAAGCAGCATCGTTTATGATCGCTTATAATGTTTAAGGCGTAGTTTTGTTTGACGATTTTTCCAATTCGAGCGAAGAGGTCACAGTAACTCCAATTTTTGTTTTCTGTAGAACACGTTTATGTCTGAGTTCAATACCTTAAAAAGAACATTCTTATAGAATCGCCCACTTCTCTGTCACAGTCATGATACAATGACTACCACTTTTCGAAGGTATACAGTATGATAACAATAATATATTCCAGTAATGGGACCTTAACAAATATTTCACTATTACTTTTGGAAAGGTCAGTATTTAGAATTTTGTATTGTAGCTTTATTTTCAAAAAACGTTTTGTTAAGTTCCCACTACTGTATTTACGAAATATCTCTTTTTATGTTAATTTGTGTTTAACGATGTTAAAGATACTCAAATATTTTACATAAAAACTATAGCGAATCCAAATTTGTAAAAATTCATTTAAAAAAATGTTATAAATGCTGTGTACGGTAGTACTGCGTATCGTACCACCTCTTTTCGCTGGTCCTCATCCATTAAGGGTCTACTCCAGTAAACGAGAAAGCAACTGGAAACGCAAGCGCTTCTCTCTATAACCGTATCTAAACAGTGCAATTTCTTGCAGCTGAGCGCTTTGACATTGCCTCATTTCAAACCATTTTATAAATCCATCTTTTGTAATTGAGTGCTGAAAAAAACTGAATAGTCTTTATAAAATTTCGGATCCAGCTTGCAAATTACTTTTCATTGTTAATTTTTTATTGCGTTAGGAAAAAAATTCAAACTTTGTACTTATAAAATGTCAATTACATAACAAATGAAAAGCATGCAAATAGGATACGTATTGTAATTGTGCTTAAAATAAAACCTTGCAAACAATGTTATGATAAAAAATAAACGAAATAAATGGTTTGAAATTTAACACTGTTCTTAAGGGATAAAAATCCAAGATGGCCGCCACTACAGCAGACCCTAAATACATGTCTTCCCTCCATGGTTACTGTTATTAGTCAGATGGTTAATTCAGTATATTGCTGTTAAACTGGTGGTGTGCCGAACCCATGGCATGGAAAAGACTCGCACTTTCCCTCTTCATTTCTGTTGTTAACCATCATCTAGTCGTTGTTTAAGTAACCAACCATTAGGCTAAGTCTGTCGATAAAACTTTGTGTAAAAGAATCGTCTACATAGTCTACTTTTAGTAGTGCTACATACTTTAACAGTGCTGAAAGTCAATTAGTACTCTACATTAAATTTTACATTTTGTGTTTGTCTGTATTGAATGAATAGTATTACTTGCAAGTTGTGCGCTTTCAACATTGTTCATACATATAACATTATATAATATTAAACACTTCATTACTGAGTCTATCTTTGAATCATACTTCTTCAGCGGGTGGTATAAATGAAGGTTAATTGGTTTTATTGTACATTTTTGAAATCTAGTTATCAACCTTGGAGGAATCAATAAATTAAAAGTTTCATAACTTTAACACAAAGGAAACAAATTATGTACATGTCTATATTTAAATAAATATAACCTAAGCTTATGAAGAAAATTGCAGTTCTGTGACTTTTCCATTATGAACGTTAAATTCGGTCATCTTCGGAGTAGTAAGAGGGTACTTCTATGAGTGTACGTGGCAGACAGAAAGTAAATAATTCCAAAAAAAGTCTGAAATCAAGTTATACTTCACTTTTTAGTTGACATGTCAACTTCTGAAGTTCAAATTTGTATCACAAGAAACAGGGGCGGGGGGTTTTATAACTAAGTTAAACACTGTTAGAGTTCAATTCCGCCCTGTAAGTCACTTATCAATTTGTCCTCTGTTAAACTTTCGACTTGCCCACCTAACTTGTCATCCAAATTTTAAAATTGTATAAATAGATTTAACTTAGCATTTAAGATTACCACACAACTATTTAATCTTAAATAATAAAAAGAAGGAGAAAAAAATACTTCTAAAGTTCACGTCAGTTAAACTAATGTGTGGAATATATTTATTGTATATTTATTTATTTATTAATCCTGTTAGTTTGTTGATTATCTATCTCATTACGCATACTGTTGTTTAACCTCAAAATAAAAATCCATCCTCAATAAATTAAACGAAATCTTCCAAGATTGTTGCTTAAATGTTGCATCTATTGATTGAGTAAGTCTTCAGGTCTAGGACTAGTTATGTAAATGCCAGTTGCCTACAACTTGTCTATTGCTTTTTCTATTCTAATACCGGTTGAGAAATAAATTCCTTTCTAAAAATTTACAAAGTGATGAAAGACGTAAAGTTTTTGTAACATTCTTTTCAATTTAATATTTAGAAATCTACCGTAAGAAAATTGTACGTTTGACTCGATAATTTGATATTGAAAAACATTTTCAATTAAAGTAGCAATGCGATGAAACGCGGAGAGCTATTATGAGTTGGGAAGTATTACAACTTAGCAATGCCAGTAGCTGTAATTTTACTTCGCTTTACTAACTAGAATCTAGGAAGCCGCATAAGCTTATCACTGTTTTAAAACCACTGTTTAAAATTATCGGTCGTACAATAATAGCGTAGAATCATTTAAGTATGGCTGTAGGTAGCTAGTAGCTGGAGCGGGAAAACACGAAACGTGCAATAGCGCAAGCGTGTCCGTATCCTTTATAATTGCTACTTTCAGAAAGTTGTAAAGATTTTTAAGTTCGTCAGTTAGAAAGAAATTTGAAACGGCTATGGAGGCTCAGTATTTATTTTGAATACTCGTGTAAATTAAACACTTCAAGAATTTAAATTTCTTTCAGTTCCAATACTTTTAAAAAAGTTATCCTTATTCGACTATTATCAGGTATGTCCGTCACAGAAGATTTTATCGAGAAAGAATAAAAGTATCACAACAAATATTGCACAGTTATACCTGGGTATTTTGATAATCAGAACAAACAATAATATTTTACCATGAATTTTAGGAAAAAAAGTTTGATACATACCCAACAAAAAAATATTCTACGATACTGGGTTATCATTTTTAAATACTTTATTTAATGATTTTTTAAGAACCCACCCCCATTTCCAAAAGTATTGGAGCTAAAATTTAACTTTACAGGAGCTATAGTAGATCCAAACTACTATCAGATGCTGTGTAAAGCGTAATTTACATTCACTAGTCCCCACCAGTAATGTAGCATACCACTTACTTCCTCCATGTTTATTGTTATAGTTCAGTATATTGAGTATAAGTGTTTATGTGTATTATTATTAATATGATTTTAGTAAAACTTCCTGTCTTAGGCTCAAAATATATTTAACTAAAATTTTAATGCCGAAATATAGTGAAAACATTTCTAGAACGTTGGCCAAATCCGCATTCAACACGGTTTCCAACTACATCCTGTTTTTGAGGTAAATCATGTTTGACAAGCCGAGAATAAAACATTTTGCATATTATTTACTGTTTAAATAAGGAAGTACCACATTTCAAACGACTTGTCACTCTGTACTGATTGTTTCTTTTATTAAGGCGTTACAAGTGCTTTGTCTGTTCACAATTTACATAACCTAACCTTACCTTACCTAAACTACTGCGTATTAACGATTTACATACTTTACGTAGGCTGTGCGAACAAATATCCCAAAAAGTATATATTTTTAGTTACGCCTCTTCCTGTTTTTGTTTTTTGAAACAGGCACCGAACTCTGAGTTCAAAATCCGGTTCATTAGCTTAAACCAGTTCCTGTGTAAACCTAGCACGCCTTTCAATCATACTAAGATCAATCATACTTTGAAATCAATAACTTGAAATGTTTTGCGCTGACCTTATTTATTCCAGTTTGTCATTATTTATGCATAACCTCCATCTTTTTTAAGTAAACCATACGGTATTTCATTTTAATTTCATCATGACATGACTGTGTTCTACTACTATTAGTAATTTTGTTTTAAAATTTAGTGAAATGCTACAATGAATGCCTGAGATATGTAACCGCCCTCTGACGTCAATGATTATGTATTCGAAATATACTTAGGAGTAGTTTAAGTCACATAAATATTTCACAAACTTGTCTCAGTTGTTGCTTATTGTTTGTTAAGTGTTGCTTCTTCCTTTCTAATTTACTCGCCAGAGTCTTCTTTAATCATTTATATAATTCAATTTATTTAATTTTATTATTCACTATTTTATTTCAAATATTGTTTTCCGTTTAGTAACATTTAAAAATATTTATCATTTTTATTTATTTCTGTATAGATATAAGTAATATTTTCATGTTCTTGTTTTTTCGTTTATATTTTAAGAGATTTATTAAACAATTCTATTTGTAAAGATTTAACTTTTTAGCTTCTCACCATGAAAATTTTCAAATTATTATAATCTATTCCCATGAGTGAAAGGACGGAGATAATTCAAACTATAAATTGATTTTGTTGGTTTTAAAAATAAGAAATAACATTTTCGACCTCATTCTCGACTATTTCTACCTATTTATTTGCCAGTTTCGCGTGTGCCGTGCTAACACGACTGAGTTTGGGTAATACAATTAAACTTTTCATCTCATGTACTTTCAAGTTGGCAAAATTATGTCATACATTTAAATTTGAACGTGTTGGACAGATACAAATTTATATATTTAAATAATTTAATGAATTTAATAGGCCGACAAAAAGTACTTTTTCCTTGAATGAACTTGCTTGGATAAAACAGTTTAGAAGCTAAACAGTTTAAAAGACAAACTTATGTGTTGTTTGTTTAGAATCGAGAATAAACAAACAGAAATTGTTTTTATGTCAAACGTAAAAATCAAACAAAATGATAATTTAAAAAATCTTTTCTTATTGCAGTTTAAATGAAGTTTATCAATGTTATAAATTTCAAAGATTTATAGTTTTTACTTTTAAAGTAAAAATAAAAATAAAAGTGAGTAAAATACGTTTATTTTTGTAAAAGACATAAACAACACATACAACACGTCTAAATCAAATAATTAATTAAATGATAAAAATGTATTATAATAAAGGTTTAAAAGAATCCTAACTTTCCCCTTTAGAAAAAATAACTGAAAATTAGAGATACAAATTAATTATTCAAGTATGAAATCAGATTCAATGGAAATTTGAGTGATAAATAGCCTACATGCCAGTTTAAAGGTGTTATTGCGCCAACACTCCAAATCTTCCATTAACTGAGCTATGTATTTTTAATTGACAAATAAATTTGTTAGCTAAAATTTTCTTAAATTATTCTGTAAATTTCTGTATATGGAATTCATATTTTTCAAGAGTTTTACTTTCGTTTCAAATTCTATACTGCATGTATTTAAGAACTGTCCACCCGTGCAGTAATTGAATCATTTTAGACTCTTGGTTTCATCTGCAACCCCACTACTTCGCACCTAAAGAATCTAAATATTTTTTTTTTTCAAATCCACAAAAAACGCATTTTGGGGAAGTCGTTTTTGAAGAATTGTAAACATGTAGACATGAAGAAAATGTAAACATAGATCGAAACTTACATCATTTTAAAAGTAAACATTTAAAAAAATCCACTTACCTAGTATCGTTTCAAGATTTAAACGTACATTTTTCTGTATTTTTATTTACAAGACAGGTTTATTCTCAGAACTAACAATTTTACCAAACATGGGAAATGGATATAATCTTTCTAACAAACTTTTTTTCCCAGGTTTAAAAAAAACTATTTCGGGGAAATAAAAACCCCAAATTTAACTTGGATATCAAACTGGAACGATTTTAAAGCTGAACATTTTTTATTTAAACTTTGTAAACAATTAATTAAAAAAGGTGCCCACATTCATTTTTTCCGTCAAAATAAAATGGTAAAAGTCTATTTTGAGGCAGTGATGTTTGATAAAAATATTTGTCTTTGCATGTGTGTGGTTTTGTTGAAACCAATAATTGTATAAACTGATTCCTTTATTCGCTATAAGTACTGTACGGGTAAATCTACAGTTTGTGTTCAAAACAAATTAGAACTCATTACGGTTCCCCAAGCTATTAGGGGATAGTTCAGCCAATCTAAAACTATCCAAGTTAAGTCTGTAGCCCTACACACATACTCAACTGACGGTGGTAGAGCAAATCGTAAAAAAAAACTCCAGGCTATGATTTCACTACTGTGCGCAATCCAGTAAAGTAAATTATCAACATTAAATATGCTTCTTTAATTTGATGTAATTTCTACCCAGTTATGCGAAATTTACGATCGACTCAGCGCACTATAATTCCCGTGGAGAACGCAACCCGTTATTACGGGCTAAATAATTAGGCGTTTATTTATCACTAATGCATGTACCAGGTAATTGCCCGACTTTCAAACAGTGTTTCGTTGGTGGCATTTTTTATTCTTGGCTAGTGTATTATTTACTTTCCGTATTTGGTAAGGAAGGTTGTAGTACAAAATTTAATTATTGATTTAATTTAGACGAACTTTTACCACGTTTTCTGAATAAAATGACATTTACGACGTTTAAAAAATGATCAATGAATCAATGACCCCCGCCCCCCTTATGGCAACTATAAATCCAAAGGCAATCATATCGTAATATTTGCATATGTTTTAATTAAATTACTAGTTTTATGTCTTAGCTAGGTACATAACTCTGTCTTACGTTTCAGATTTATCAATTGCTAACAAGAATATATGCATAGCCTTATTAAAGCTGAATGTTTTTTGGGTTTATTTACAAATTAGTTTTTTACCAACCTTGTGTCCAATATAGAAAACCTCTTCCTGACTTTTCCTAGAAATGTATATTTCTCCAGGTTAATTTTTAATAACTAATCAGGTCTTTTTCATAGAAATTTGATGTTACATGCTGTAACAGTAAAAGTTACCATCCAAATCGGTTTGTTAGTTTTCAAGATAACACAAATTGTATAAGGAACTGCTTGTATTACTAGATTTTATCAAACATAATCTGAATACTCCTCATTTCGCCATTAGCAGTTTATTTGTTGTCATTTAAGAAATATTATATTTACACTTTCTGGAATAACGGGATGTTTCTTATATAGTAATGATTATATGACTTGATTTGTCATATCCTAACTCATAGGTGAACCAATGTGCTTTTACAAAAATCTGCATAACTGTCCATTCATTGTCTTCCTCTTCGACTTAGCGCTTGCTTTTTATACTAACAATTAACTACACGATATTCTGATCATCCTGTAAATATTTTAAATGTTCTCCTTTTTTATCAATTATTTACATTTTAGCAGATTTCATTTTCTAACTGTTCAATTTTAATTTCTCTACCACAAGCTAAAATAGTATTACCTTTAAAACAACTTATATAATGCAGGTAAACAAGAGGTGGACAATGTATTTGTTGAAACATAAATATGCTTTATTAATGACTAGAGGGCTCCACCCCCCTCCTGCTCGCTTCGCTCGCCAACCCCCGCTGTGACTCGCGTCGAAACAAATGCAAACAGGTTATTTTATATAAATAGACCCTACTATTAAGTTCTAATATGTCTTATTTATTTTAATTAGGATGTAACATAGTGGCTTCTTATTTTTAAATTCCATAATTTGTTAAGGGTTTATTCTCTAGCTTTAAGGAAAGTATAACAATCAAAATGTTTACTACATTTACACCCCTTAGCAGCACGCTACAAAATGTCAATCTATGATACTTTTTTTATATATGTTGTAAGAAATAAATGTGCAAATTTTCAACTCACTAACTTTAAGGAAAATATGACAATTATTTTTTATTGTTTTAGGGGTTGTTTTAACCCTCAAATCAAAATTAATTCTAGCCATGTTGCTCAAGGATAGTGAAGCTTTTTATTAGTACAACTATTTTTTCAATCTGTATGGGTAGTTCCAGAGATTACCCCCCACATACAAACAAATTTTACTTCTTTATACTATTATTAATAATAACCCCAAAGCTAATGTTAAATGTTCAAATCAAATAATTTTGTATATTTTATAACAGCAGTTATAATAAAGGTTAAAAGAACCAGCAGGGCTCAGGTCTACACTTTAATAAAACCTAACCTATAAGTTAGAAATTTAAAATTGCTTCAGTTTGAAATCAGCTGTTAATGGAAATAATGGAGCAAACAGCTGTTTTGTCTGATATTTTATTCAATTGGTTGCTATGGTAATAAATGTAAATACATGTGATGATTCATCAGTCTAGGCCTAACCTAAGATTTCTTTCCGACTAAATTTACAAATATTAAAATAAAAAAGATTTAATCAAAATAAATTATAGCCTATGTTACTCAGGGATAGTGTAGCGTTTTATTAGTAAAACTATTTTTTCAATCGGTTCAGGAGTTCCAGGGATTACCCCCTACATACAAACAAACAAATTTTACCTCTTTATAATATTAGTATAGATTATAACCGGCAAACCCGATTTTTCCAGTGTACTAACAATAAAAAGAGTGATTCAGAAATATACGGCAATGTCTCGAAAGCTCATTCTATAGCTAAAAATAAGAAAAAAACGTTCATATAAACATAGGCCAGCAAACGCTTCCTTTTCCAGATATCCGTATTTTTTTTTTTTAATTCATATCTAGAGAAATGTTTGACTGATTGAGTACAACTTAGCATGAAGTTTAACCTAACAATGATCTATCCCACGAAATATAAGTGAATACAAATGCAATCATGCGTTTCAAAATGGTGACTGTTTGAAAATTTAAAACCTAAATTACTTAAAAACCGTACATCTTAACAAATAATAGCAAGACACTTTTTATGTAGATCTTTTGAGTCCCTATCGGATGGTGTAACTATCAAAACAATCGGATGAAGGGTGATAGCTAAGTTAAAGATAATAACAGCACATGTACATACAATATTGTTGTGTTTACTGAGTTGATATAGGATGCCGAGTTGAACAAACCAATTATTACACATAACTTAACTATTGTCCTTCATTCGATTGTTTTGACAATCACATCATCCGATAGAGAATCAAAATGGCTACAAAAAAGTGTGTTTGCAATTTTTGTTAAAATGTACGGTTTTTGAGTAATTTACTTTTGACATTTTCAAACAGCCGCCATTTTGAAAAGCATGATTGGATATTATCGTTTATTTTTCTTGAGATAGATCATTGTTAGGTTAAACTTCATGCCAAGTTTGAATTCAATCAGTCAAACATTTCTCTATATATGAATTATTTTGTACAAAAAAACAAAATGGCGTATATCTGGAAAACGAAGCTTTTTCGGGGCTATGTTTAAACGAACTTTTTTTCTTATGTTTAGCTATAGAATGAGCTTCCGAGGCATTGCCGTATAGTCTGAATCATTCAGTATAGCCTCAAATGTTGTGACCTATATAGGTCACTTTATTCAGAATACAATCCAACAGGTATAACAATACAGGTTTGATCTGAGAAGAAGTTTTTATACACTTTGCGACTTTATAATGTAGTATAAGTTTAACCTATCATGAAGGCTATGTCACAACCTAGTGATGTGTTCTTGTAAGAGAGAGTTCAGGACCTCGTAGCCTTTGCATATACCAATGCTGTGTTGGTACAATGACCTCGGCTTGTTTTGTTTATAAGCTCTGTTAAATGTGTTGCGGTCTACCTCGTTAATGAAATCAGTTTCCCAGCATTCCATCCAAGGTCAATCAAGGTCGTACTAATGTGTCATTTTCTTTTCTTTGCAGCCCGTTATGCGTTATACCTGTTAGAGAAATAAATGTTGGGGAGTAATTTCCAAAAATACTCCTTGCATTGTAATTATGATTCTACTTTCGTCTTTAAATAAAGGATTGAGATTCATAGATTTTTTATTTTTGTTTTTACTTTAACGATTTTATTATGACGAGGAAATTTAATCTACAAAATTAGGGTAATCTGAAGTTAATACAATCATTGGAATGGTCAAACATCGACAATAAAATAACATATTAACATATTCACGCCAATCACAATTTTTTTTTGTAAGTAAACAAGTTTTGAATGCTTCCACTGTGTCTTCTTTAAAGAAACAATTTTATGAAATTATATTTTTAAACAATTAAAAATTAATTATTTAAAATGCTTGAATAAAATTATCCCAACATATGCGATGTAGTTTGAGTAGTGAACAAATTGATATCCAAGAACAATAAAAGATCACGAAACTCACAAAAATCTTTTATTGGTCAGACGCTTTTCAACTCGTCGTTCTCTTGACTTGGTAATTTATCTTTTATTTTATTTTATAAGTTATGTTAAACATACCTGTTAAGAAACAATCAAGCCCTCTTAATTTAAAGTGGGTATACATTGTGTATCAGTTTTTTACACACATTATAATTTGATATTTTTTCTTCTCGTCTATACTTCTTGCCAGTTAAAACTGCGTAAAAGTTGTTTTATTTCTTAGCGTTAGACTAATGAAAACGAGAGTACAACAAAGTACACGTAAGCCTGACGCCAGTATCTAGGTTTGAACCTGAACAACTGTGTGGTGACAGAAGTAAAGTTACACGGCCACGCTACCCACTGCTCCAATTCGGTCCACTTATTGTTTATAGCGATTCAGTTATCACTGAGGAGGATGATGTATTTTTGTAAAAATGTGTGTTCTTTTATTATTCTTAGAAATATTCAAAGAATGTTTAATGAAAATGTTACTAAACAATGTTAACAACAATGTTACTTATTACCAAAAACACAAAATTTAGTTTTTTACAAAATTTTGTGTGAATATTTTAATGAAATATAAATATTATTTATGTCTATGCCCTGAAGGAATAATTACTATACAATTATTTACTTTTAAATTGTTACCCACCATTTAGGCCTACTATTTGTCAAAAAAAACTTCAACTTCTTTACAAGTTGTAAAGTTGATAAACTTGAAATTTAATTGGTTATGAAATTTATTATTATATAAAATATAAAATAATATTATTAATGAATAAGAGTTTTGTTTACAGATAGTCCGAACTGTGCATACGGTATGTAATATATGTCTGTGTGTGTGTGTGTTAGGGTAGTCACGCGACACGTCTTAGAGTAGTGGTTCTCGGATTGGCGATGGGGCAACGTCTCAAAGGAAATCAATCCGCTGCATTGCAGTGTATAGTTTTACTTTCTCACATTTACAGAGTGAAAAAACATTTAGTCGTCGTTTTTTGGCTCATAGAAATTTTCTTGTGAAAGGGGGCACCAATAGTGTTCTGATTTCGATCAAATATGATATAAGGACATACGTTGGCGATTCTTCAATATGTTTTTTTTTAGAACTCTGTTCATAATTCCTTAAAACAGGTCTTACATTCTGACGAATTCATTATATTTTGGTCAATTAATATAAAGATTAATACCAACCAAAAATTAAATTTTTGAGTTGCTTCTACTCTTATTTCATGGCCACAAACACTCTCTAATTATCACTTACTACTTGCCAAATCGTACTAACCAACAACCAATTAATTATATAAAAGGGTAAGGTTTTTATTTTACTTCAGTTGAGAAAAATCACATTTTTTTGGTTGTATAATTAATGTTTTTCTTAGTATTTCAAAGAAACATATACATTATTATTTAAACTTCTTCCAGAACAATTCCAAACTTCCCAAATTTGAATTCAAATTTAATGATCTAACCAAATACTGACCATTACAAACCTTACATGTAGCAATGACAACATATCAATAAGACGAAAAGTTAAAAATTCAGACCAGGGAAGCAGGTATAAAAGTGTGTTTGCGCCATCGGTGAGGATTTGATTCGACGGCCTCGGTCACATGACAGTTGGACCTCTCTGTCTCTCCTCCTTTTTCCATCCTTGTCCCACACTCGGAAGGCAAAACGCGCCCTCAAAGCTCCTAGCGACTAATGGCGCAAACTCACTCTTATAACTACTTTCCTGGTCTGAATCCTACCCATTTAAACTGTTCGTCTTATTGATATGTAGTCATTGTTTGTAGTTTATTTGAACACAAATCTGAGTTTTACGCCATGATTTACGCTACAACCTAAATTAATTTTGTATTTTCCAATATTACTTTTGAGTTTAACGAAAACTTTAATATTAAGGCATGTGCCGAGTTACTAGGTCACTAAGCCACTTTCTTGTTGACATGTCGCTCCAGTAGAGGTTCAAAACTGAATTAGGTTACTGTAATATGAAAGGAACCACTGCATTAGTGAAAGTAGAATCATTGTGAGTTAACCCAATTAGATTTTTTTAGTAAAAGTTGAGTGTTATTTTTGTAAATAACCAATTTTTTTGATAGCTCTAACCTAATATCATTACTTCGTTTGCCTATGTATGTTTCTAGGAAGGCAAATATAATGTTATACAAAACTGTGTAAAGATGTATAATAATGTATGACAGTAAAGCCTGAAAGCGTACCAAGAGAAACAATTAACAGGTTTGAATGGCATGTTTTGGAAAATATATACGGCCTTGTTAAGGTAGGACATATTTTCATAATTATAATAAATGAAGTGCTGCGTGTTTATAACAAAATCAAGGTGTATGCTCGCTGTAGAGGAATCCGGGAGGAAGATGAACAAACCACAATTACAGTGGCTGGATATGGAGAGTAGTGGTCAAAAAGAAATCGGATCAATCTATGGTGGAGGTCTGGCAAAGATAAACAGGAATGGCCACCTGTGGTTAAGAAAGACCTGGTTCGAGACGGGCTCTAGCGCCACGGAGGTAGATTACTTTTGGATTTAATATAGTGATTTTGGATGTTGACAAAGAAGAAACTTATAAGACGTAAACAAAGTAACGAACTCATATGTTTTTCATTCTAAAATGCAAAGTGCTATGGTTGCTACAGATGGAAGTATGGATATAGAGATTTGGAATTGAATCAGCAAGGAAAGTTACATATATTATCAACCCGTCTTTATTGTTATTAGTAAAAGAGAGGTCAACAGTGAATCAAAATTAAAATATTTATATAAGTTTGCACCCTACACGCAATGACCATTGTGCCAACTGGTGGAATTCTGGTGGTTTTCAACGTGATGAATGTGTATCCAGGCGTCCTTGTACTCCTGACTTTAAAGCTTAAGGACCATGCATAGTTCGAAGACCATAGAGTTTTATGTAGTTGGAATACTACAAATTTGATGTGCTAGGTATGCTGTTCGTCTTAAAAAAAAAAACTAACAACAGGGTTCATAAAGGAAATGTAGTGGGATTATACTCCATGGAAAAGTCAACAGCAATAGCCGAATTCGAAACCATGACAACTCGATCTTTGGTTTAGTAGGGTAAAACACTATACTATCACCGGTGAAAATGTACCACAATATTTGCTCAAATAAATTGTTAAAGAGAGATTGTGCAATTACAAAAATAATTAAGTTCTAAATTTAATTCGAAACCATTTAAATCATAGATTCAGAAATGGGTACTTTGGGACTGTTAGTTACTTCGAGAATAGAGGTCATAATACCCTACGTAGTATAATGATAAATCAATTGTCTGAAGGAATTTAAGTGAATTGTGACCAGAAGAAAATAAAAAGGACGACCAGTACTAGAGCAGGAGAGAGAGAGGATTTAATTGAATTTCGAATTTATTTTGATACAGTCGATGCTAAGGAGCTCTCCTTCATCTGAATCAATACCATTAACCAAATACATTTATATCGTTTTAGAAAGCTCTTCTGTTGACGTTAGGTGGTACAAATGAAATGAAAACAATAATATGTTAAAAGAATTTAATAGGTTATAATTCTAAATATTATGTGATACAAAAGAATGCAAAAAATATATATCCAAAAGTTATGGGAATGTACTTATAAATACGTTTTTAATTACGTGGACTACTTTCATTAAATTCTATAGCAGTTTTAAAAACTGTTTAAGAATCATGTAAAGTTAGAAAATTGTTTTTTTTTTTCTGGAAATTTTAAACTTTCTCAAGAAATTATCTGCAGTAAAATAACTAAAATCATAAATATGTTGCAGCAGAAGACGATTTCGTGGAAATATGCTGAAGGAAGTTACCAATTGACCACAAACCCTCTCAAATCCAGTGTGAAACCACTTGACTAATCCTCGCAAATGAATTCTCCAGTAAACAAACTTCACTGACTAACAATGCAGATTTAACGGTCTGCATAGTTTACGCTCGACATGAGGCAAAACAAAAATAGCGAAATCACCTCTTCAAAGCAGAAATACTCGTAAATTTACTTGGGCTCTAATAGTTTCAAACTATTTACAGTAGTCAATGATTAGTTACGTCTATTAATAGATGAATAAGTGCGCAATATGGCCGCCTCTAATCATAGATGGCGCCAGTAGGATGGAATAAACACACCTGTGTAGTAAACTCCGTTTTCTATTCATCATTGTTCTATAGGTCCGTGTTTGTTTTTATTGTTAGTGTGCTTCCGTTTTTGCTTTATTTTTGAGTTTTTTATTAGGTTTGTCGATTGAAAGATGTATGTTCTTTACGTAGATGGAGTTTCGAGAATGTGATTTAAGATTTAAATGTGTTACATACTAAATCTATTTATGTTTTACTGATGATTATATTATGTCTTTCATCTGTATTAGCATTATACGATTTTGTACAGATCCGTATAGCCACTTTAGACACATGTTAAAGTATCTTGTTACTTTTTCTAAATGCTCAACATTTTAAAATCAATAAAGAACATCGAAAATATCAACTTTGATTTTATAGACACCGGTGAAATATTTATTATAATACATTTAGCTCATAATGTAGACCATGAGAAATATAAGTCAGGATATAATGAATAAAATGTATTACAGTTAAAAAATTGACTTCATATTTTGCTTTATTTTCTTTTGTATTTAAGCGTAAGCTTACGACACACAGCTAAAATACATTTGATATTTGCTCTTTGGTAACACTGCCCAAACGTTGATACTCATACATAAGTTGCTGCTCCTACAGTTTAAATATTGAGCATTAAGGGTGTGCAACGCCACTCGAGTAAAAGCTTTGAATCCAGTGAGCGGAGACAACCTTGAGAAGGCGGCCTATACATCGGTAAAGCGCTCGATCGCAACTAAAATATCGCTTGTATATACTTACGTTTTTACTAATACAGGTCTCATTTTTAGTTTTCGCCGTGTGCCTACAACATTTAAATTTGCAGAAAACTCCAATGTATAGTTAGTAGGTAACAAAATTATCCCCGATGTTTTACTGCTATCAGGTGTCTTGCCTGAAAATCATGTTTTTCTTCTTGTTTATAAGCAAATATCTTTAATAAAAATGTATAAGTAATTTACAATAATATTTTTTGTCACCTACGAATTATAAGTTAAATGTTCGTGAAATATTTCCTGCAAATTAGATTATGGGACTGTTTAGTTCTGGTATTGCACACCCTTAAGGTAATATTTTTGAGTAATTGCAATACTACTAAAAAAAATCATCAAATTTAGTGAGCATAGTCAATCTTGAAAGGCTGGCGGATGCTATGCCGTTTGTAAAACTCTCGAAAGCTTCTAGAATATTGCTTGTAATTCCTTATTTTTAGAAATGTAAATGCAACGTTGAATTTTGCACAAAACTCCAATGAACATATTTATTTGTCATACTTTTCTTAAGCAAATATTTTTTAAGTAATATTGATAATTAACAATATTTGTACACAAACCTTACTTTGGACATGAATGAAAGATTCCGCAAATATTACGACAGTTTATTTTGAAAATGTTGGTGAAATATTTGTAAGTCTGATTTTTATAGAGTTTGTGTGGCACTGTTTCACCCCGTCACTCCCTTAAATTAATGTAGTAAGCACCTATATAAACAATTACTCAAAGAGAAAGAAAAACTACTTATCTGGACACATTGCTATCTTTTTAAGTACACAGTAGACAAAATACTTTCCAGCCTTTCCCCCCTTTTTTAAATCCGCTATTTCTATTGTGGAAACAGAAATATACATAAGATGTGTTTAAATATTTAGCTTTTAATCCCAAACGTTTATAGTTAACAGCCAATTATATATTTTCGTAATTAAATTGGGCTTTTATAATGCGAGAAATAAATTACCGTCTAAAATTGAATTTTAAACCTAGAGTGAACGTTTCTGATGTAAATCTTTATCACTGATAATATCTAGGTGATATTGACGTTGAACAGGTTTACGCTGCCAAGTTAACGTAACTACTTATTGGGATGGTAGACACAAACAGATCCATGTGCCATTATACAGTGTGCCAGGCTAGAGGAAAATTAAAATGTGTTCCAATAGACAGTGTTGAGAGCCAAGGTGGTCAATATAGTCTAAAAAGTTAAACTAATCTGGGCTATAGGACACTGCAGAGTCGTAAGCAGCAAAGAGTGGACAAGCTGATAAGGGAAGTTGAATTCACCACCCTAATTGTGAAGCCACCAGGTTCTTTGTTATTTAAAATGGTTTAAGAAAAAACATCGAGCTAAATAGTGGAGAGAGAAGAAGGATTGAAGAAAAATAATAATCTTCTTGAACGAACCTTGTGTGAGTAGAGGAATAGATGACGGGTAGATCTATGTTCAGGTGGATGTCAAGGTGGAAATGTAGTTTCCTGGTAAGGTAACCCTAGAAAGAATCCTTACATCCTAACTGCAGCAGCATAATGCCCTGCTTATACGTACGTAAAGTATAATTGAAAATCTGATAAAAAAATCAGGAAGATTTAGGGTATGAATTAAAACGGCTTGATTGTAACCGATTGCAACTAAAATGATCAAACTGTATAAGTTTAAGCCAGTGTGGCTAAAGTGATCAAATGGAATTATTGTAACTAAATCTGGGTAAAGTGATCAACCTGAATGGTTGTAACCGAATGTGGCTAAAATGATAAACGGA
>JAGFPH010003173.1:36530-51276 GCA_018207615.1 Philaenus spumarius | reverse complement strand
ATGATAAACGGAATGATGGTATGCAAATGTGGTTAAAGTGATCAAATTGAATTGTTGTAACCAGAAGTGGATAAATTTATCAAACGAGTTTAGTCACACAACATTGTCCTTTAAAAGTGTAAATTTGTGCTAATAGAAAAGTGTGCATCAAAATATTAAGTAAATTGTCGGTATTGTTTTATGTATACTATAAAGTATAATGTCGGTACTCTCTAATTACTTAAGTGCACGCTTTCATTAATCAACTTTAATTTCCGCCATTCCGAACGTATATAATGTTTCAAAGCATAAACAGTTATCGTATAAATCCTCTCATTATTCAAACACTTTGAGGTTATGTTCAAGAACATCTGTGTCCGTTTGAAGTGGCCGCTGTTCAATTGAGGAATTACGCAATCTACAAACTCCTGCTCTACGCCCAGACATTTACTTTGGTTTATAACTGTAATTTATCCTAAATAGATTTATCTGTGATTGTTTTGTCCATCACAACGAGGCCACAGATGACAATCTACCAGTATTGTCTTTCTAACATTTGTTACAGTAGATTCCCTTGTACGGGTGTCGGCAAAGGTAATTGGGGTTTTTGGTTATGAATAACGTTATTCTTTCCGCCAACACAGTATTGTTCTGGGGACGCATAATGCCGGATATTATCTTTGTTTAGGGGTTTCGTAAAATATGTTTCGGACAGTTTGCACATTTTAACAATGCCTCACCGTAGTTTTAAGGTTAGGTTTCTTTAAATTAATCGCTTTATGTCACCGGACAATAACTTACAGTGACCTAAAACTACAACTTCGCTTAATGCAATATACGTTGACAGAACTGTTCATATCAGGAAAATGGTGATTCTAACATACTTAGGTAGTTATTTTTAACAATATTATTGTTATTGCGATTTCATTAGTAACAGCAGTATTTATTTAAAACTTTTATCTATATTCAACTATTTCGACTATTTCTTATGCATGAGTAATGGTTTGTGGATTGTTCTCAAAATATAAAACGTTTTAAATGATATTCAACTCAATGACGCCTGAGGGAGGGGCCTAGTAAAAATAACATAAATAAATGTTTTAGAGAAATAACTATTATTCAGTGTAATGTATTAATAATAAAATGGTTATTTACGTTATTTTTCGAAAATAATATGGTTGCAGATGGGATATGTGAGTGCCTTTGGTTATTCAAAGGGATAAATCCTAAAAGGTTGAGATTCGTGGCCTTACACGACGTCTAAAGTTTCTTATATCGGTTGTTCAAATTTATTACGTCCTGGAAATTAATTGAAACAATGTGTATTAAATAAATCTACGTAAAAAAATGCTAACAGCATTGAAATATATATCAACATCATATTATATAAATCAGTAGGCTACATCGATCGCTACACGATTCAGCAGTGTGTTTAAAATAATAATGTTTAAAATCAGATTTAACAATAACACAATGGATAAGTTACAAGTATCTGAGGTTATTTTCAAAGCATATTTCACAACCATATATCCTTACTTTAAAAATGACCATTGTTAAGTTAAATCTTTTCCGACATAAATTCAGCAACAATTAATTGTTTGAAGAGCAGGCATTTCAAAAGTACCGCACAGCTGTTCTTTTAACCTCAATCACTGTTCTAAATAATAACAAGATTTATTTGAGATATCATTGCGCTATTTTAATTTGTAACAATTACCATTGAATCAAAGGGTGATGAAGGCTGTTTATGAAAGCGGTGAAACATGAAATGTTTTGGAATGCAACAAATTAAAGATGATGAATGAACGCGTGCTGTATCAGTATAAACAGCTCCGACAATAGAATACTTTATGTATCAAATAAAACCGACAATGTACTTAGATCTTACTGGGGTAAATTGTTTGTCATTGTAAGTTTGGATATCAAAGGAATCGTCACTCTGTGAATCTGTAATGCAACTAATAGTTCTTTACGTTTGGCATTATTTTGTTTAAACTAAATACTAAAATGTTTATTTTTTTTTAAAATAGAAGAAAAAGTAGTTCAGAACATAAAACATTTTAAATATATTTTATAAACTAAATATCTTTGACTTTTTCTACACCCAATGTTTTACTAACCATTGTTACTTTAAATACATAGGTTCAAAATTCAAAATAATATTTAAAAAATGCATATTTCGTATTATTACTTTAAATTTTATATTAGCTAGTAAACACTAAAAAAATTAATTAAATAAACATGAAACATTACTGATCCAAAATTATGGAGACACAACTTGGTAAAAGTAATTTATAACCCAAAATAAAAGCTATTGTCTAATCAAAAAAAATTACGTGACTTAAGGGATGAAACAGCTTTGCAGTGTTTATAGTGGGCACACGAATGAGTTTACGTTTAGACAATTGTTTGCAACTATAACCCCCACACTTAAACAATCTACAGAAAATATGTTTTTCAAATCCCAGTGGCTCAAGAGGTTTATAAAGAGTGGTGGTAATTCGACCTTTAATTTGACATTCCACCTACCACTTTGGCATTTAACATTTCTTATATATTATGTGCTTCTTTTTACTTTCCAGAAATTAAAATTTTTTATTGTTATAAAACTTGGGAAGAATGCCCAAGTTGCCCATTCTTTGAAAGCATTTATTATTTGCAACATTCTGTAAAATGTTAGGTTTAGAGCCACTATTTTGAAACGAGGCCAAGTAAGTCATTGTTTAAAAATACGTTTAAAAAGATGTAATCCTCAAAATACATAAATATGTAATCCTAATATGTTTACATTTATTAAAAAAATACCTTTAACTAAATCTTTGGAGCAATGAAATTTGAAAAAAGGTATTTTCTTTAGATTCTTCAGTATATTGGGATATTCTTAGGCAAAATAGTGGTGTTCCCATCGAAACCAAGACTTCGCTATCACCTACTTCATTGGTGGTCTGTTAAAACTGAATTAGGAACCCAAATAAAAATTATAAGTTTATATGAAAAAAAAAACTATACATATTTTGACCACATCAGTTAGTATCAAGTATGCCTATTATCAAATATTTCAAGTTAAAAGAAATTGTTAAAAACAAATAAAGAGGGGCAAATAATTGTTGTCTGTGTGTTTATTACAATTTTAAAGATATTTCCTTTTTAAAGTCAAAACCAGCCCTTAAAATCTATAAGCATCAATTTGGATAGTATATATATTTACACATGTATATATTACTACTGTTGTGCAACTAAATACTCGTATTAGAGAATACCTAATAACAACGAACAAGTCAGTAGGCGTATTGATTACTCCTACCACCACGTAATGCAGGAATTTTAAAATATCTATATAAAAAAAAATCTATATGTACGTTTGTTCAAAATCGATAATCTCCGAAAGTTCTTCGCCGATTGCTTTGAAATTTAGACACAAACTTTCATTTGAATACAAGTGTGTTTTTATGTACCAGCAGCGTCCATTTAAGGGTCGGCTCTAGTTGTCGGCCATGTTGGCTGACACTCCATAAGACCAATGTTAAATTAAAATCCAAATTTTTCCTTTATTTTGATCGAATAGTTATGAACGATATGTCATTTTAAAGCTTTGGCCAATATGCATGCAAATGGCTTTTCCAAAACTAAGAAAAACATTTTGTTTAATATTTAATAACAATTTAAAACATTGATTTTTAATATTTTTTTATGTTGTCACTATTAATTATAGCGAAAAACTACCAAGCCATTCGCATGAAGAATTTCGTCCCCAAGAGTTTGGCATTTTTTTTAAAACGCTATTTGAACAATTGCGGGTTTTAAATGGATTTAGGCTGAGCAATGTCCGTGTAACCTACCGCCGCTATAGGGTGATTTTTAATATTGTTTTACGTTGTAAATTAAAGCGAAAAATTACCAAGCCATTCGGATAAAGAATTTTGTCCCCAAGGATTTGGTATTTTTTTTAAAACGCTATTTGAACAATTGCGGGTTTTAAATGGATTTAGGTTGAGCAATATCCGCGAAACCTACCGCCGCTACGCTGGAGTCGCAGGTTGCTTTCTGTTTTACTAGAGCCGACCCTTAAGATAAAAACAAACAAAACTATAGTAAATATTTTACGGCAAAGGGAAACGCTATACTAAATAATAAACAAATACATTTATTATTGATACAGTAATCAACTATTTGCTTTAATATTCCCATTAACAGCTGATTTAAAACTTTAAAGCAATTATTTAATTTCTAACTTTTGGGTTAGGTTTTGATCAAAGTGTATACCTGAGTCTTGCTGGTTCTTTTAATCTTTATTATAACTGCTGTTATAAAATATCCGAAATATTTGATTTGGACATTTACCACCTTAGCTTTAATCCTATACTTTTATTATAAATAAAAAAAACATATCATAGTTATGTTTATAGAAGGTTCCAGCGGGGTTTTAGCAGGAGTCTCCCCTAGTTTACTTTATAAAAAACTTAAAATCAAAGATTGTTTAGTATCCAGTACTAAATTTTTAAATAATATAACTATATAAATAAAAAAATTGAATTTTAATAATGTGCATAAAACACTTTTAAAGTGGCTTTCTCTAATCATGATCGAGAGAGGAAACTTGAATGTTAAATTTAGAAATGGGTTTATACTTTTTTAAATCACGTCTGTATTCTGATGTTTTAACGCTAGTAACAGATTCTGTCCTACTGTTTAGTACTTTACAAATACACAAACTTCTTTCGAACAGTGTACAAATTAAATGTTGCCATGTGTGACAAAAAAAGGACCATGGATAAAACATAGCTTCATTAAATAAAAATTAGTTTGAAATTTACAATTAATACACAGTGCTAGGTAATTTTTATCGATAAGAACTAACTACTACATTTTCGATATTGTTTGGTACATAAAATATTATATTATTGCAGCTGTATAGTATTCTGTAACAGCACATGATGCATTTAAAAACATTTTATGTATCATCGCGTTTAAAAACAATCGTCATTACACTCTGATTCAGTAATAATTAATACTAATTAAAATAGAGCAATAAAATCTCGTATATATCAAACCATTATTCAGAACAATGTTTCAGATTAATTTTAAAATCTATTTTGTAGAACGCTTGCCGTATTCGCCGCTCAAATATCAATGATAACTAATTTTGCAAAACAAATACAAATTTTACTTTTAATATAAAATGAGTTTCTATAATGACTTTATTAGACATAATTATTCTTGTTAGTGTTATTAACTGCTGCAGGAATTTGTTTGGTGAGACAAGGAGGTTTTTTCATTTATTAGCAAAATTATTTCATCCTTTTTTTCTGTTCACATCCTGAATTGCATAACATAGTTACATGTTTTAATGTGCACATTAGTGACCATAAACATAATTACAGACCTAACCTTGTTACATCAATCTCCAACTGTTTTCCTGCTGTCATTTTTCATCTCATGATTATCATTTCAGGCTGGTATAAGTACTTTGTAAACACTTGAAAACTAATGATATACAAAAACATGTTATATAGCAAAATACGAAACAAAAGGAACAAAAAAACATGTGTACAGTCTATGACTATTATTTCGCCGCAATTCCCACAAGTCTGCTCTATTTAGTCTACCATAAATACAAATTTTGTCTTCGAACATTTTAAAAGCATACTAATAATGTACTGTACATTTAAAAGGACTGTTGCTTTCCTAAGAGACGCTTACTAAAGCAGAGAATTCGAATATTTTGGGTTTTGAAAAATATGATTTTTCTTTTTAACCCATTTTTCTTCATATTATTTAATCCGCTAAGTCCATGTGGCCGTTTATAACTATTGATGAATATTTCGTACTGTCTACCCTGAAGTAGGTAGGTTACTGAGAAGTAAGCTTCTTCTCAACGTAATTTTATAAAACATTAGGTCGGGCAAAGGCGGTCAGGTTATGATAAATATGTCAATTATACTTCCGTTATCACGGATACTGCTTTTTTCTTTAAAATCGTTGAGATGGAAGAACGTTTGTTTACAAAACGAAAAAGTGGTGCTGATCGAGTTTTACTACAACAGTGGGTATTTGGTTGATTGTACCGCGAGACTGGAAGGCGATTTTTAGTTAAAATCACAAACAGAAGTGCTGCTTTGCTTTTGGCAGAAATATCAAACAACATTGAATCAGGTATCACAATATATCTGATTGTATGAAGGGGTATAGCTCTGAAGAAGTTGTAACTAACCCTTTTTAAAATTTAATCCCAATTCACTGGTAATTTTGTTAAACCAACCCTTGCTTTTGAAGTGTGTAAGCAAAAAAATATAAAAAATTACGATAAATAATACCACTGTAAGCTACAAATAAAATTAAGATTTTTTCAATTTCGCTACACACTAGGTATCCAGTCTATTAGTTCAAGAAATGCAGTAAACTATAGAAGTGAGATAACATCGACTAATGTCTGGCGTGATTAGTTTGGCTTGGATTCCAGATTATTACCACGAGAAGGTAAAGGTCCTGGGTTTAAATCCCGGTCTTGGTCCATGTTTTTCGCTTGCAATTCAGTTAAATAACCCTTCCTGGGTAAAAATAACAAAAATAACCCTTAAAACAATGTGGTGCCTATAACCAACAAGAACCATTATTTTAAGTATAGTTGACATACTTATCATAACCTGATCTGACTAAACCGCCTCTGCCCGATTTATAATTAGGTGGTGCCTATAACCAACAAGTATAACACAGTGCATTCAAATTCATTATTTATGTTAATTTATTCGAAGTATCTTATGGAATAAAACGTTTCGATATTTTATATTTAAAGAAATTTTATTATTTGTTAATGACTTTCTTTTGTCAACTGTTTATTAGTAGTAAAAAATATACATACCTTTTTTACAGTTAATATAAGAAGAAAATTTCAAATGAGATATAAAATTTGTAATAGGTTTACATAAACGTACAGCTAAATTACAGTATACTCCATCTAACATTCAACAACAACATAAACATAACAAAACCCAAACTAACGTACAGTTACCAATCCTGTCACAGTGTGATTTCAGTTCGTAAATATAGAGGGTTTGATATAAGGTTCTTACAAAGTGTATTAAGTTGGTATTTTAGGTTAGTATACGGTAATTTCGACCAAAAGAAATCAAACAACTTTAAATCCACCATCCTTATTTTGGTCAGTAAATTTTAGAAATGTTTGGCCATTCTTACCATTTATACTACAACATTTAATTTGAACATGGAAATTTCATGTTTTCAAACCACTGTATGGAATTTCCCAAGCGTACGATAGTTATAAAAAAGATGATGTATATGTAAGAGAAAAAGCGTAAAATATTTCCACATTATAAAGATGGTACTTCCACTGAACCTCTAAAATAATGGCATAAAAAATTTAATATTGAAAATTGACAAAAAGTAAACAAACAGTGACAGAAATTATTCTGATAAGCTAATCGTAGATAACTAAGTTTGAGTCAGCTAACATTAAAAAATAATGGCAACATTTCAAAAAATCACTTATGTAAAATTATATATGGCATATTGGAGCGATTGTGGTTTTAAATCGTTAAGAAGGGTTGTATATTTGTTTAATGACATAATAAATGTTGGAATTTGATCCATTAGTGGCCCGATAGCCAACCAGCGTACATCCAACCAGGCCAGGAAGGCTGAAACATGTCCTGGATACCAGTAGTAACATGAGATGGCAGCAGTAGTCTTTTGCCTTACGTGCACTCGAGGCTGTTCGTCACTACAATATACGGCTGTTTTTTAGATACGATATTCTCAATTTAACACCATACACCCTCATCCATTTTGTCTAAGACGCCAGAAATTATTCATACAGTTTGTAATTACAGATCGTTTTTATTTAATTTCTGTTAATGGCTAACTTAAAATACATAACATAAAATAAATTTAAACTGGACATTTCCAACATTTTGTTTAAAATGTAAACCGTTAATTTCGCACAACAAAAAGGTACGTGTACCCTAAAATGTACGTTTACAAGACAGTGTAAAAGAGAAAAATAATAACATTTTAAAATAGACCAAAAATACTTCCTTTTCCTCCCAATAATCATATTGGAATCGCATGATTCACCCTACCAAGTTATTAATCACAGTTTTCATGGCAACCATTGTTTGAATAAGAGAAGGAAATCCGTAATTTTTGTTCACGTTGGATCTTTATAATGCTTATGAATCATAAACATTGCAACTCTGAACCAATCACAAAATAAAAATTACAAAATTGTGACCAGCTATAAATCATAAGCTTCGTAATCATAAGATAATTAAAATGTTCTCTTAGTTTTAAAGTAGGTAATACGCTCCGAAAGTTTTAGTACGGGAATTTAATACAGCCTGTATGAGACTGAAATATAAATATACTTTAAAATGTGCAAATTTAATGTAAACACACCTGAACATTTTAAAATAAAAGCGTTCTTAATACAAATTTGCATTTATAATTTCCGTTAGCTTATACAAACCTATGAGAAATATACTTCAGCTTGGTACACAGTTTTAACCATAGTTAATGTACACCACATTCTAAACACTTAAACTACGCGCTATGATATAGCATTCTTAGAGTGTTAGAAAAGTCTGCGAACGCCTTTCTCCGGCTTCATGTTTATCCTGATATAATATGATACATTCAAGGCCGCAACTAACTGTTGATAAATGTCGGACATTTAGAACAAATGACGCGAGATAAAACCACAAAGCTATGGTAATTTTGACAAATGGTACTAGCGGCTTACTAGGAAGAGATCGTGGTTTGACGATGAAGGTAAGCTTGGCTTACACAAGGTCTGTATTGCCGCATCTCTCACGACGGTGTCAAGGGAAACAGCTGGATGCAACAAAGGAATTTAGAACTTTCAGTGTACACTAATATTCAATTTAATTTGTTTTTATGTTGGATTTAAATTTACGGAAACGATTCAACATAAAACAACTGAAGGCTGAACAACGATTCAACATAAGGCTCAACTTAACTTTTGCCTTTAATTTAATTTGATACACTTTCTTTTAAGAATAATATAAACGAAGCACAAGTGCTTGTGCCTACTGATGACACCTTGCATCTAAAAATGTATTTCCTATAAGAGGTACATTATATTCAAAAATACCATTAATAGTTCAGTCAAGACGTTAAAAAAAAGAGGCTAAAGATTTTTCAAAAACAAGTTTCAGATAAAATTTGTAGAGAATTTTATATTTTCCTATTTTAATAGTAACCGTTTTCGCTTCTGTGTCGTTAACTTTTATTTAGATACGTATCATAAATTGTATTTAAAGCTCTAAAGAAAACTTCTATTGCACTATAAATTTAATATTTTACAAAAAAAATCTTTTATACACAAGTTGTAAATAATTAGATTTTATACAAAATAGGTTCTACTAAAAAAATGTTACTTAGATATATAAGAAAACTTTGCTGCGTTCGTATTTCTAAAAAGCGGCCGAATGGGTGGGGTTGGCTTTCGGAAAACTCAATTTAATTTACTACAACACATACACAATGAAAACAAAATGTTTAATAAAACATTGCTATTGGGCTACAAGAAAGTCTGACCACAATACTCTCCACAAGAATAAAACACTACTCATTAAATTGCGATGAAAACGAAAGACGAATACAATTGCACAAAGCACTTAGCACGAAAACGATTAAGAAAAAACAATTTTTGCATCAAGATCATTATTTACCACTTAAATATGATATATAATGTCAGGTTAGCCAACCTCACAGATTGTAACAAGGTTAGGACTGTAATTATATTTTATGAGCAGTAACATGTCCATTATAACACTGTACGTAATTTGTGTTATGCAATTGAGGATGTGAAAGAAGGTTCGAAATGTCAAGGAATTACTGCGAAAATACTTTCAGCAGATTAACGTAATTTCGTTGTAATTGTATTAGAGAAGAGGAAATTAGTATTCATATAAACACTATAAAGTATTTCTAGACTGTAGAACTATCTGTTGAAATTCTGAACTTAAAAGAAATTGACATACATGATCAGTGTGTCAACCCAAATATGAAAATTGATCACGATAAAATAGTATCATTGGCCCATTGAATTTGTCATTAATAATTTAAAAAATGACGTCTAAAAACTCCTAATGACACCTAATGATTCCCAAGGACTCCTAATGACACGTATGGGCGTATAATGTTGGCTAAGGACGCCTAATGACGACCAAGTATTCCTATTGACACCTAAGGACGCCTTATGTTGTCTAAGGATGCCTAATGACGTCCAACGACTCCTAAACCCAAATACTGCTAACGACACCTAAAGAAACCTAATGTTGGCTAAGGACGCCTAATGACGTCCAAGAACTCCTAATGACACCTAAGGTCGCCTTGTGTTGTCTAAGGACACCTAATGACGCCCTACGACTCCTAATGACATCTATGGGCGTCTAATGTTGGCTAAGGACGCCTAAAGACTCCTTATAACGTCTAGAACGTATAAGAACGGCTACACACCATTTAAGTAGTCAATCCAGAGAATCTTTCGTAATAAGTTCGGCTGGCGTAAAGAAACTGATTCATGTTTTGTTTATACTAGTAATCATTATCCTGAAAAGACCTGTCGCCTTATGTCTCCGTTGAGCTGATGTACTCGTCTGATATAAAGAATGTTCATTTACTTCTGAAAATCCAAACAATTTACAAAGATTCATGTTCTGTCACTGTTCACTATTCATAAGGGACGCACAATGTGAAATTCTATGAAACTTCCCTGACTAACCTAAACTTCAAAATATGTAACCTACGAGTCATAGGTCATGAATTTTGTCAATTTATAAAAAATGAAACTAAAATAGGCCTATTATTTCAGTCGCTATAAAGTAATATTTTTTAGAAACGTAATCAAACGATAGAATTAATTGACGAATCTCAAATGTTCAAAACTTTTAACTATACAGAAAATGGAAATTAGATTTAATTACACATTGGGTTTAGTTACCTACAGTTATAACATTCTTTGTTCAATAGTGTAAATTTAACGGATGGGGCAATTTTAATTTTCTTTTTACAAAAGTTCGTAATTTTTAAGGGTTTTGAATAGAGTTATCTCAAGTTTTTAGTTGGCATTACAGGATTTGACGTGTTGTTTAGTGGAAAAAGTTTTTAAATTAACACTTGCATATGCCAGTAAATGCACGTAGAATGTACCAACAAAATATATATCAATTAAGCCGAAACGAATAACGGAGGTAAAATTAATATGTTATTTTTTTAATAACAATATCGCTTTAGGCCTAATTAGTAAAGTAACGAATCTTCTAATAAATAATATAAAAATCAGTACAATTTTTCAATTTCTCAACCAATGTAAACTCTCTTTTAAAAACTTGTACTATTTATAGGATGAACCCCAGATACTATGAACACGTTAGAACCCCGATGTCAGCTGTTTTCACATCAGCTTGACGAAATTTACGTACTCGACTGACCTATTCTGACTGATACAGCTGGATGATTACATTATAAAATGTACTTGGACATTTCAATTAAAATGGAACTTGAAATTATACCAAGTTATTGTAAAACTAGCTTTATGCCAGCAAAGCTATTTTATTTACGGCCGCAGTTTTGCAAAGGGAACGATAACAAGCTGTGCCTCCTACAGTTGTCTTGTAGTCCTATTCAAGAAAAGTACTTTTACTGATATTGCATTGTTGAATCATGGAAATTAACATGGTTACATAAAAATATACACATCAGCTGTTCCTAATTGTACTTTGATTTCAATAAAAGTTTACATTACGGAGTTGTAAAACTTGATCCATCGAGTGAATAACTTCGTCACATAAGAAGTAATATTTTGAAACAATCACCTCAGGAGTAAAAATAGTCATGATGGAGAGTAATTAAACCGAATAATTCAAAAGTAAACAGTTTTATGAAATGATGAGGTACAGTCATATATAATTACTTGTACGTGTCAGCCAGACTTAGGTTTGAGCAATGATGATTTCACAAGGATACAACTAGTGATCTATGAGTAATGAAACTGTCGTGATTTACTTCGTCCGGGTGAAATGTGGAACGTCTTCCAGGACGTATGTATGTGATTAGGTCTAAACATGCTTAAACTACAGATTATATTCAAAGTAGTGATGAGCTTAAACCAGTATCAAGACTTTTGATACGCCAAATCTTGCATTGGTGTCGGCATTGCGGCAAGAGTATTTCTTTTGTTAATAGTCCAAACTTTGTTTCTCGATTTTTTACATAATGCCTTTTTGGCCGAACTGCTCATTATATTATTCTTAATGGAGAGTTACTGAATTGTATAAACAAAATACAGAGCGTCCCGCAACTATTCCCGGAAACACCACTCCGTGACTTAAAAGTCCTATTTGTCTTAGTTTTCCCTCCGCGTGAAATACATTCCAATAGCTTCCTTGTACCCTAAGAGAGTACTCCAGGATATCACCAAAATAAAATAAGATAGAAGAATACTTTTTAAATCAATAATAATACAAATAATACTTGGAAATATTAATTAATGCATTTACAATTCCTTTTTACTAAGATCTTCCTCTGTTGTTTAGTAAGTTTTCAAATAGCACGTATTAAATTAAAATTTGAAATAGTATCAACCAATGTAAAACATCGTTGTTAGTGTAACAGTGTTGTTTATCTACGTAACTATTTACATTACTTAACCTAAATTGAAACATACAAATGTTGTTATACTAGCTTTCAACGTTGCCATGGTAACTACAGCTAACTACTGTACCACATAACCTCTCTTAAACCCTCAAAGTGGCAGACTGCAGTTTTGACTGCAGTTTCTCAGGGGCAACGCAACCCGCTTGAACCTTAGCGAGAATTTGCATAATCGATCATTATATCCACTTAAAATTACTTAATCGTAATAAAACCGGTACCGTTGGAAAGGTAATGAATTAAACTATAATTTTTGTATTTACAACTTTTTTGTAGAACAGATATTTACATACGTAATCACTGCTTCAAAATTTTAGTACCTAAATCACCTGTGATTCACGCGTCAATTAACCCCGTATACTGTCAAGACTTTGTCTCATTTTCAACGGTCTGCAACTCCTCACAGAAGTCATTTATGAAGAAGATCATAACAGCATTGAATTTAGCAGACGATTCTGTTTAAAACTGTGTCTTCAAATCACATGTTACTCTGAAAACAGCTGTTCTACAGGATTTACGGTGAAAGCTTGTAATTGGTCATAGATTTGGCCAATATGCAAGCCTGCTTAGAATTGATTCTTACAGTCTTATTCGATATATCCCTAAAATGTACAATATATGGTTTTAAAAAGAAAACTTCACAGTTTTTATCTATGTCCAATTCAATACATTTAGATTTCATAGGTTTTTACAACAAAGCTTTACAAATGCACAGATTTCAGAGAACGTCACCCGTCTAGTTGACTTCAGTTATAACATTTGTTTTATGTTATTTTATGGTTATTGCAGTTTATAAAATAGTGTTATATTGTGTTTTAGTTATAAACAAATAAGTGTAGATTGTGTTTGAGTGAAATTAGGCTTATAACGGTGTTGTAATAAAACGGTAAGTGTATAAATAACATAGCCTAGAAATAAGTTTTAGGTTAAATTGCCGATTTGAGGTTTTTGAATTTTCATTACAAAATGTAAAGTTATTTGAAACTGGGTAGAATGCTATTCGATTCTACATTTCATTCTCGAATTTTTGGTATAAAAAAAACATTGTTTGAAGTAAAAAATGTCTTGGCCTAGTCACTTTTAAATTAGTCAAGATTTGCAGGTTATGTAGTAAAAACGTTCAAAATGTTATTTTGAACTAAACATTTGTGAAATTGAAATATATTTTTACATATTTCTATTTAGAACTAAATTATAAAACTTTTGTGTATTTTGAAAAAAAAATTACAAAAATGTTTTACTATTTTTTATGTAGGCATAAAGTTGTTTTTTTCCTTCCGTTTCTGAACATTTTTTGCTTTCTAAGCTAATAACTTTTACAATTTCAAAAGAAACTAATTTTTAGTGGCATATTTGAATTCTTTGAAGTTTCTTCTACAAAAAAGCTACGGAACACTTTTGGATTGGGGTTCATTTACTATTTTTGGCGAATTTTTTAAAATATGGTTGCAAAACGCTATAAACGGGCTTTTCAATTTTAGCTTTAACCATGCCAGTTCTAGGCAGGGCTCTATAACATAGAGCCCTGAGTTCTAGGGCCCTATTTGGCGAAAATTTATTTATCGACCGAAATTTACGTAATATGTTCGTGCGGACACACACATAATGTTTCGTCACATTAAAAGTACGCTTTCCGATCGCTGTAAGTTTTATGACAAACGTCAAAAGAATTTGTGCTGCAACGAATTTCAGCGTGGATTCTTGCTAAATTCTGACGCACTATTATCAGCAGACGCAATACGTTTTGTATGCTCTAAACCGTTAACGTTTTAATTATTATAACTGAAGAAATGCTAAAAAATAGTCAGCTTTCATTGTCTGGAGTATTGTAGTCTAAAAAATTATAAAATAATTCGACCACGCAGCTGAACCGCTGACGTGAGTTGAGCAAATTTCCAAAATTAAGTTTATAGACCGATATTTTAGGGTTTCGACCAACAATTTGGGAAATAGGTCTATTCACGACGGTGCTGAATAGCTGCAAAATGGTTCGCACGCCATTCCGCATATTGAGAGTATCTTCAATAACACAAAGCATTGCGTGCTTCGCACGCCATTCCACATATTGGGATTG